>JAOUZG010005735.1:13093406-13175407 GCA_026289955.1 Argiope argentata
ATATATATATATATATATATATATATATATATATATATATATTGAAGGAATAAGAGAATGTACATCTTATATTTTAGTTCACATTTGAAAAGTTTTGGAAAAGGGTACTTAAACATACCACTTGAAAACTCATAATTTTTGCTTTTGATTTTATATACGCTTATTAAAAAAACTATTTTATCATATCTCATGCAGGATAAAATGAATTGGTAAGATGAATTTCAATACAATTTATATAGGTTATAAGATTATTTATTTAAAGATTTGTTATTCTTCTATTTGTTAGAAAATATATAAAATAACGGATGTAATTTTTTATAACTTCCTAGAATTCATAAGTATTAGAGAAAGAATGGAGCTAAAAAAATCCAGGGCGTGTGCCGACGGATTACGAATCATTACTTGTATTAATGCAACAAAAGAAATCTGCGTGTATGTAAACATTATGGAAGAGAAAAAAAGAAAGAAAAAAAAACACAAGAACATCAGTTTTATCACTCCGTGCTGCATAGCTATATCAAATCTTAGATCAAATTCGTCAAGGAGTTAGTTGACTATCTGTTGATTTATGGACGCGATAACATAAAAACTTGATTAATTTAGATAATTGGAAATTGTATAGATCTTGTAACTTCCATTAAACTCTGGTTCCAATTGTATAAAAAATAAAATAATATTAGGTTTTCTTTAATATCTTATAAACTTTAAATCCCGCCATATTGTGAAAATACTTGGTAAAGTTGTCAAATACTACAACATGTCAAAAAATTTCTAAAACGTTCACAGATTACTTTTTAAAATTCTCGACTATCCATAATAATTCAAAAGTTAGCGCCTGAAGTCATTTCCATATTAGAAATACTTAAAAGTGAGAGCAATTATTTTTACTCTGGAAAGAGAATAAGTTTCCGGCGAAATCCAGAATCATTGGCTTTTATTTCGGATCAGTTTTGAAATGAATCACTGTGGGATAAGTAATTCCTTGGAGCACGAAAGACGGCAGCAGATAAGCGTGAGAAAGAAAACATTAATTCAGGCCCTGCCCTCGCTTCTTTTTATATTGTATTTCTGAAATGAACCTATGTTTTTGTAAAAAAATAACGTTTTTTTAGGCTTGTAGATTTAGATTTGCTAATTAGATTCTTATTAGCATCCACATATTAATATATATGTATAACACTAATGTATTGGCGCCGAAATTGGCCTTATTAACTATTGTAGAGTGGCAGCAGTCAAATTTAAACAAAATATCATACGAATTTTAAGACGTTGAATATTTTTATAGCTGCATTAAATTGAGCTCCTCATTTAGTTAATTGATTGCAGCTGCAAATTATTAAAGTTTTGGAAAGGATTCACAGTGTCAAGAAAATAACCAATTTTGTTAGGTGGAAGAAGAGGATAAATAAGTTTCAAAAGAAATTTTAATCGAATGCCAAAATAGGCTTAACCATCACCAGATGTGTAATCGTTGGCTTACCTATGGAAAGTGACATTAATATCTTCCAAAACAGTTGTCCCACAATAATTGTCATATATCATTTTAAGATTAAAAAATTACGGAAAGGAAATTGACTTCCTTAAATAGATATGGTTAATAATTCTTAATTTTAAAAATATTGTTTAGTTCAATTTGATACACGTTTTTAAAAGTTATGTTTGAGTTCAAACTTCAAATATTCAATCACGTGCTTTTACCAATTAATAATTCTGTAAAAGAATTGTCACTTTCGCTCTTATTCCATAAAATATAGGCTGTTTAATTTTAGTTAATTCAAGTGAATCCCCGTTTTTCAGTTTGTGTCAAATTATAAGGCAAATTTGGTACTTACGTATTAGATCGTCGACGCCAACGGTCGCCAATAGTTTAGTAACTCATTGGCGACGGATTTAAATTTGGCGATAAATCGATAAACCGTTGGCGATAAACCAACAAAATGGCGGACGACAGTTAAGGTTTGAAATTTTTAAAAAAATAATGGTAGTTTAGCAACTCATTGGCGATGTCTTCAAATTTGGCGATAAAGATCGATGGTCTAGTACGTAAGTACCACAATTTTATTTAAAAAATACCTACATTCTATTATAGATTAAAAAATCAGTAATCTAAGCGAGCAAGTTGGTCTCCAAAGGCAGTTAGTATGAATTTAACATTCTTTTTACACGAGAAAGTAAAAGAGGAAATTTCAGGAATTTTTTTTATCCCCTTCTTTAATATTTTTCCTGTTTGATGTTCGCTTCTATACTTAACACCTAAATTATGGATGGAAGTATACCTATTGAAGACTAAGAAAGATAAAATCTTCGTTGGAATTCAGGGTATTAAGCTATCAAATTTTCAACTCCTGTATCCGAAACCAAATCCCTCTATCTCGCACATCAACTAGACACTTACTCATGGAATATTAAGACTTCTTAAACAAAATCTCTTTCCTCTCAGAAGATTCATAGCAAAAAGAATTATGCTAGTGACACAGAAAAGCTTTGGGAATCTCCGGAGCGTATCCTGCATGAGAGAAAGCAAAACCGCTCTGTAATTCCAGCCTTGACTCGCAACTGAAAAACGTGGAAACCGAACGCGATACATCTTCAGATAACTAAAACCAGGAATCAGCAATTAGCCCAGTCCGACGTCGCCTTCGGTTTCTTTTGAAAAGCGCAAGAAAAACTACGGCGCTCTGCAGTTACCGACTTTTTATTTCGGCTTGGGAACTAGCACTTTTTTTGCGCTAATAGTTCTTCAGAAGAAATGTTGGAAGTTCCTTCCTTGCCAGCAAGACGGTTTAAATGACTACTTTCCTCCGATTGAGACGCATGAATAAATTTAAGAATCATTTCTGTTCGACGTGACTTTGACAAAATGATTCAAAAATTGTTTTCTTTCACCCCCTTTGCAGAGCGAAATCATAATATGAAAAAAAAGTATTATTATTAATAGAATTTATTTATTTTGCATTTTTAATAAAGAATGTTATCCTTTGATTAATTACTTCAGGTATTCACACAAGCGTATCAATGAAGAAATTGTTTAATAAAGGAGACACATACCCCGTTTAAAAATATTTCCATTCCTTTTATTAAAAGCATAGATAAATTACTACGAAGAAGTTATTTTTAATCATTATTAATGAAATTACAAAAGATAGGATAATTTCAATATTTCTAGAGTAGATTACTGTGTTGAAAAAGTTTCACTTTAATTAACTTTCACTTAGCACAAAAATGGGAAAAAAATTCTCTCTTTCTCTGTATGTGTACAGACAATATACAGACAAGGAAGAGAGAGAGAGAAATTTAATATTATTTGTAACGAACCCATCATTTTCTAGTCCTACTTTGGTGGCAATTATTGGATTTTAATATCCACAGTTTATACAGAATTTAAAAAGTGCCGTAGATTCATTACCGTATCTAAATTAAATACTCTAGATTTTAATTAGAAGCAATGAGTTTGTATTAAAAGTACTAATTAGATTTAATTTTTTTAAACTACTAAATTAATTAATTTTTAATAAAAGTAAATTTTTCTTTCGAATTTTTTGCCATATACATAAAATAGCCAAACGTTCTGGACTTGATGGAACTCAACTTTGACTTTGACTCTGCTAAGAAACCACCCTGAACTGGAAAAGTATATAATATTGAATTAAATATGCAGCATTAGTGTTGTTCCCTTTTCACCTAATTAGTAAATAAGTTCGTATTAATAAAAAAACAAGAATGTCGATTTGATTTTTAAAAGATCTCAGACCTGAATAAATCTTTTTCAATATATACTAAATATATTCTATATATTAAATATATTCTCCATAATATAATCAATGTACAGAAATCAAACTTAAAAAATAGTAAAAGCCGCAAAGGATTTTATTTTAAACTACTTTAAACTCCCACTTGATATGAATTTCATATCAATCATTTCATTGTATACTTTTATCATAAAATTACTTTTGAGACTTTTATATACTAATGAGCGTCACTGATTATGTACAGGAATTTTATAGCAACCCTGGTTCGAAACCCCCCAAAAAGAAAAATAATAAATAAAATAAAAGAAATTCGAATATCGAATGACAAACAAGGTTGATTTTCTATTTTTTGTTTTAGTTTGAAATTTATTCTTAATTGTTCAACCCTAAATCAAGCACAAAGTAATTAACATCACTGTAACTTGTTTGATCCAATCCAAGGAAAAATCCAAGGAAAATTTACAAAATGTACATAAAATTTGTTAAAATTCAAGGGAAATTGTACTTATATAAAACATGCCCATGAAAAATTTAATTTTAAAATTTAAAGCCGCTTAAAAATAAGCGAATCGAATATGGATCAAAAGTAATTGAGGAAAAGCGATAAAGTTCTGAATAGTTCCAAATCTGACGAGAATAAAAATTTAGCGATAACCTGCTGCCAAAATTTGTAGCTCTATATTTCAAAATCTACTGTCTGAAGAGCAATTTGCACAATTTTTAATCATGCATATGGCCTAACACCATTAACAGATCACTGAGTGTGTCTCCTTGAAACTCTCTCGCATGCTCGCATTATTAACAGTATGGCACTAGGCGAACTGTATTTACGAAAGACCTTAAAATTCGCTGAGATATGGTTAATGTGCAAGAGCCAGAAAACCAAACGTGAATTTTAAACATCTTTCTTCCAATTTATAGAAACCAAATTTTGACACAGAACTGAAATTACGACCACAAGATCATATAACAAATTTCATTTATTTAAGTCACTGTTTTTGAGTTATCGTATTTGTAGGCTTAAGAAAGTGAAAACCTACAGACAGTCAGACTTTGAACGGATTTGGTCCTCAATTCGATAGGTATCTACACTCTGGTTGTTAATTTTAGCCATTTAGCTCTCTTTATAGTTACCCTACTCACTTCTATTCGGACAGTCGGACAAACAGACTTCTTATCAATGGATTTCGTTAAAAATTTGATAGAAATCTACTAACGATGCTAAGTCCATACGCTGAATTTCAACTACCAAGCGCAAAAGCATTATTGAGATATTTAATTCATATATAAGGAGACATATTTTCAATATGTTTTTCGCAGTCAAGGAAGTCTGCAACGTGGAGATTAATGAAAAGTTCAAATCCAGATTATATGACGATTACAAATACTTTCCTTTGGATATTTAGGATATAAAAACGTAATAACTGCCAACCTATAGGTGTGATAATATTAACAAATTTGATTACTAGCTTTGTCATTATGTCTGAAATTACTAGTTGGATCACGGCATCTATATATGTGCAGAGAAAATTGTTAAAACGATATTTTTACTACTTTTTTTCAAAGCAATTTAACTAGCATTCATTAAAAAAAAATTAGGTCTCATTTCTGAGGAGGAATGCATTACTAAAATAATCAATTAATAACCGATTCAATTCAGAATCCTCATTAAAAATGTAGTCCGGAAATAATTTTATAAAGATAATTTATTTTAGACTTCCCAGCATTTGTTTAAATTTTATTTTTTTATGCGCAGGAAACTGTTTTATTTAAAGCTACTAATTTTGAAATTCATACGGAATAATGAAGTTAAAATAAATAAGATGATTGTATAATTCCGGGAATTTTGTTTTCTTAAAATCAATTTAGAATTAAAATTAATTCAGACAATAAATAAAATATATCAACAAAACATTAGCTATGTTTTACCTGTACGGTATAAAGCATTTTAAGTGGTTACTAATTTTAATCTAAAAGCAATTACATTTTTTTTAAAATTCAATAACTGAAAAATTTACGATGTGATAATTTTGTGACTCGAACATGTTTATTAAACTTAAAGTTTAAAAAAAATCCCTTCTGTATTCTTGCTTTCCAAAAGATGTCGGATAAATTTCTATTTCCAAATCAAGAACTTTATAGACAGAGCAGAGGATTTCAAGCTAAAAAAATACATATATTAAAATTTGAAATAGTTGCATTATAAATTTATTTGCATTTGTAAATGATTTATATATATATATATATATAATACAAGTATGCGACAGGCAAAATAAAACAATATATATCCATGAGAAGAATATAAATATTTTACCTGCCATGAAGCAATAAGCAATAGGAATTTCCAAGAAAATATTTACAAATCTCATTTCTTAAAGCCGACCTTGAAGCTCGAAATGGAAATTTCCGATGAAGAAATACGTGACATTCAAAAATGAAATGTATTTGAAGGTTACAAGAGAAAAGTATCGGGTCTGTGCTTTGTTGTCTCCTGAATTGTTGAAATAGGTGAAAAATATTGTCAACGTCTTTTTTATTGATTTAATTAGTTTTAAGAGCTACAGGTTAACAAAAAGCAGAGAACTTCCATAGCGAAAATCTCACTTAAAAAATAATATATGTTATTTAAACTTACATGATTTTTTTTAAAAGGTCATGTGTGTTTATATCAATTGTGACTATAAATAAGGATTTTAAAGCTGTGGGTGAAAATTACGAGTGGCATTTAACAAGTATTTGCAGGACGTATTTCAATCTGATTTTTATTCGTATTATTAAAAAAAAATACAAGTAATATAAAAAAACAATTTTTTAAAATCAATTCCTACTTTGGATATTAGGAAATATTTTATTTTAGTTACTTTTTATTAAATAATTACAACTGCTGTTCTCATGCTCCGCTTTATAACGGAAGGAATAGCGCACTAGCTTCTGAGGGTATGGACCCCTGAGCACCCGAACAACGATGACCTTTGACTGAGTACCCACAGAGTTATAACTCTCTACATGGAGAACCTTGTGACCAGGTTCGAACTCGTAGCACAAAGGATGCGAATCCAACACCCTACCAACCAGGTTATCTCGACCTAACAATTACAACTACTATACAGAACTACAATAAAGACGAGAAAATTATTTACTTAAAAAATGAATGATATAATATTTAAAAAAAAAACATTATTAACATTAAATGACTTCTACTACAAGTTTAAAAAAACTTAACTTTAACTTGATTGAATGAATAAAATTTATTTTATTAACGATTGAAAATTTGAACAAGATTAATTTTAGATAGATAGATAGATAGATACATAGATAGATAGATACATAGATAGACAGACAGACAGACAGACAGAGAGAGAGAGAGAGAGAGAGAGAGAGAGAGCAAATAGTAGGAATAGAATAAGACCAGGAGTGATACTGATTTTAAAAATTCTGATTTAAACGTCATATTTTTAAAATAAATGTATGCTATGTTTTGTATGTTAAACTATAGTTAATGTCTCATTTAATTATCATAATACTTTCTTGTAATATACATATATATACACGAAGAGTGTAACTTCTCCGTATATTAATAATGATGTGATTTCCCCAACTCCCCTTTCATTTGAAAGGCAATGCCAGTAGGAAATACCAGCTATTAGAGAGGTTTTAAGTGACCACAGGTAATGAGGGATATTGAACCAGTCAGTTGGGATCGGTCTTGCATTATTCATAGCTCAACTTTCACGCCATTCATGGTTATTCAATACACAGGAAGGAAAATAAAGAAGAAAAGGTGGTTTCTTGATGGGATGTCAAAATAAATAAATTCCGTTAACAAAATCTCTTTTATAGGTAAGGTAAAAAGAAAAAAACTCTATTTTATTTAATTTATAATTCATAGCTATAAATATTTTGAAATGTTTAATACGTTTTATATAAAATGACACGCAGATGGCGTCATAAATACGCTATATTTTAATAAAAATAATCAACTAGACTACTGATTACGCTCTAAAAATTTAAAATAGCACACGATCATCAATCAATTTTTATTTACTTAATGTTCATACTTCTTTAAACTTGAACACATTAGGGAAAAGAAGAAAAAAATAACATCTGTTAGCTCTCAGTTACGAAAACCAGTCGGGATTCTGTGTACATGCCAGGAAGTATTGATTTTGCCATAATATGGATGAGATTTTTACATTTAACAACAGTTATTCATATGAGCAAAACATATTTAAGCTTCGGATTAAAATAGCTTGGTATAAACAACTAGAGGATCGAAAAATTGTTCTCAAGACGCAGAAAATAAGGTCAAAGCCAGCAAAGAATTTAAGAAATGCGTTAATCTTACTACGCATCTCCCCTTTAATTAGTATAATCATCCAAAGTATTTTTTAGGGATCTTGAAACAGTACACACAAACAAGAAATGAGTTAAATAAAAGTGTACAAAATTGGTTATAAATATTTAAAAACATACGTTCAACATTCATAAGAGCATCTTAAAATTTCAAGTACTGATTATTATCTTAGTGCCCGTGAGCCTCTAAGTAGCTACTAATGACTTCCAAACTGAAGTTGAATCATTTTAAAACACCGTCATTTGATACAAAAACCATATATAATCATGCCTAATACTTCAAAGTGTCCTACAGATTTTTAATAAGCAGAATAGAACATTTCAAAAACATAAGGATGATATCCGATTAGATAAAAACTGCAATAATAGCGTTAATTTTCGGTTCAGCACCAATTTCAAATATTATGCGTAAAATTCATATGAATGGAAAACACCAGTGAATGGCAAAATTTGTAGTTGGTTATTGCCAATAATAACGAAATAAAATATGTAGTAACTGTAATTAGATATAAAAAAATGAAAATAAATGTCAGGATGAGATTTGGTGGACTGTCACAAAACATAATAATCCATATTATATTCCAAAACAAATAAGAAAACAGTATTTTAAGGGTTTGATTTTCACTTGAATCGCCTTCTTAGTAATTAATTTTCGCATTAAAAAGTAAAGTATATAGAATGAAAAGATGGATCCGTGAACTTTTTCAAAATCTTTTTTTTAAATCAAAGATCCTAATAAAGATAAAATTGTATTCGGCTGTACTTTATTGCAACTTTCAGAATTAAGGAAAATAATCTTAAGTCTAATAAAACAATTTCCGAAGTGCAATTACAATGGAGCTTTCTGTTACTACATCTTGTCACGTGTTTGCGCCCTTAAAAAGGATCCCGAAATTACAAGCAATAAAAGAAATATATCCTTCTTGCTAATAAAAGCTGCCATAAAAACGATGGTTCAGGGGCGAACACACCCTGAAAATCCATAAAGACACAGCTGTCTTCGAGCAACGGAAAACCCTTCAAAGGCTGATTCCGGCGACAGGCGCGGCCCTGAAAAAAGAAACGCAGGACAAAATAAACAAACAGAACGTTCCTCATCTCTCCCGTTGCCCCCTGCGAGGCAACCAACTCCCTCACCAAAAACACGAAACTACTTTTTTCCTTCAAATCGTTTTCGCACCCTCTTCCTCTCGGAAGTACGAGTTTGCCACGTGACAAGATGCTATCCACATGCTGCCTCCCCCATTTTCTAGGGGGTCACTTCCGGAGAATTCTGTTTTTTCGTTTCGAAGAAGGGGGGCTGAAGTTCGTTAAAAACCAGAAAAGACGAAAGAGTGCCGTGCATCTTCGAGAGATCAGAAGAGACTGGCTTTGATCAGGCCAGCTTAAGCCTCAGCTTGGACTGTCATCAAGATGAATTAGAAGATTCGGGATGAGATATCTAAGATGCTGCCTGCGTGCCTTTTTTTCCGTCAGAAATGCTATAAATTGGTGTTTTTAGCTAGATAACTAATTGGTGAGATGACTGGTCGAATACTTGCGATTCATTAACTCAAAATTCTGCTGAAGATACACAGATGTATCTGAGTCGTAAATTTCTTTCATCCGTCTCATTTTTAATGAACGTGCTCTAATTTGAAAGCATCAAAAGCACAGTTTCCATAAGAGTGAAGAAGAAAGAAGGAAGAATGCTTTATTATGTACTAGCCGCCTTTGGCGACCAGTCGGTTCGCCAGTATTAATGCTCGCTAATATTTTATGTAGCTGTGTCTCATAACAGGTTTTTCATCAAAATATTTTTAAACCAAACAAATTTTGATAATCATATAATTCATTTATAGTATTATTTAGTATTATTTTCTTCAGATGTTCTGTTCATTGTACAACTCGTCTTTCTCTTTCTATCCGAGCAATGATTGTCCCGGTATTGCTATTTTCCTTACATGGTGGAGGGAAAGGTCTAAAATTCTACGTTTTTATAGAATAAGGAGATTCAAATTTTCATAAATGTAAACACACTAAACAAATAAAGACACAATTGGTTTTCAAGAAATGCAAAAGCTTAAAAACAGCTTGGAAAATGCCTCGCACAGACGAAATAATGGTGACACACATACCCTTCTTTTCCTTTTTATCCTTTTTTTTTTTCCTTCACTACTTTTAGTTTCTATAGCAGGCATAGATTAAATATTCATACCGTCCAATAATAAAAGCAACTATTTTCTTTCTTTTTTAAACATCCCGTTATCTATAAATGAAAACCAACTGACTTCGCGTATTTCTTTCTAAACAAATTTTAATTTATTACTTCCTGCTATCTTACTCAGTGGTGTGTGGGAAGGAAATGAAGATTTTTGGCGGGAAAGTAAGAAAAGTGTCGTTTTAACCATTTTCCTCGAAGTGTTTTCATTTTTTCTCAACATAAGAACCATCCTCGTGCCTTAACGAAAATATTTTTAAAAAATTATCCGAATCGGTCAAGCCGTTCTCCAGTTTTGCGCTTAGCAACGCATTTCGAGTTGCATTTTTATTGATATAGATTTGTAATTGTTTTGAATGTCCCCCAAAACTACTGATTTAAAAATTTATACGAGGGGGAGGGTGAGCAAACTATTTATGCACCATGAAAATCTTATTTCAACACATTACCTATCCAGTCTATCCGTCAAGTTACTTTTTCTGAAGTGTAGCTCATTTTGTGGTAAAAATGTGATTTTCGATTCTCAATACTTTTATATACTGTGCGGAATATAGAACAAATATAGCATGTTTATGCACCTATTTTTAAGCTAACATTCTTAAAATCATTTTTGATTACATGCATTGTGTTAATGCCAGTCATTAATTATAATTTATTATCATGGGAAATAAAAGGCTTCCGTAAACAAGTCATATAAATGCGGGTTAGATGACCTGCTGACATCTTTTTGTGTCGACGGAAATATTGAATGGAAGAACCGGCAAAATGTGTTTATAGAGGTGTTTAATTCATCACCGGCCTTTTTTTTTCTTTAAATACATTGGCAGCTTACATTGGTCCGTGAAGTTTTCATTTCCGTTCTTGAAAACGCCAAAGAACTAGTTACCTATTTTTTAATCAAAAATTTGAATCCAATGAAAAATTTAATTGCTTGCGAATTTTTCACAGTAAAAACTATCAAGAAATAACATTAGGTTTGGTCTACGAATCCAAAACTATAGAAAATTAATGATAGCTCGTATATTTATCAGTGCTCTCATTTGCGGTCTACTTCAAAATGCAATAATATGTATTAGAATTCATAACTAATAACACTACTAATAAATGCACTCAAATTTAGGGGTCTTGCAGTAACTGAAGGTGCTATGAGTCCACTCTTCTAATAAATGGTCATATTCATTTAGAAATTTCGATAGATTTTATATTAATCAGCATACAAATTATTTATTTCAGTTAATATTTTTATTTTAATAATTTTGTGAAAATATATTTGTTTTTCATTTTTTAAATATGTGTATCATTGAAAAAATTATATAAATTTTAATTTTTGAAAAATTAATCATTACTATTAATTGCCGATATTCTCAATTATGAACAAAGGCATTCCTGATATTTCATAAAATAAATGATAAATTCCAAACAAATTTAATATTAAAATATATTTTTGACAGGTACCTGTCATTCGGAAATACAACGTAAATGTAAACTCCGATATATTATACATAAACAATTTATTTTTTCATTTACTTAATAACGACTTTAATAATTCAACACAAAATATTTTAAAAACTCGCACCAAATACTATACACAGGCAAATGCTTTTTTTCTTTCTGCCGTTATACCCAAGAGTATGAATGTAGATGAATATCCGATGATGAATGAATGATTGCGTGTATGAGAATATCATGATAAATATTAATAAACACATTCCTTTCCAGCTTACCTCTAATAAGTAAATATGTAACAATTAATATTCATGATAATAAGGTTAAATACGTAGCAATAAGGTTTAATTAAAGATTTAGGCATCGGCGATTATGATTCGTGGTGATGAGGTATTCCGTCTAAATAAATTATAAAAGAATAAAATGAAGTCTGCCAAGCACCACGTGCTCATACAAGTAAAATTATATTCTTATTCATTTTAATTGTTTCATTGAATTGGTCACTTTAGAATTGTAAACGATCTAAAAAACTTTGTCCCGCCTTTATTGTTTTAAAAAAATATTACATTTCCTATTTATTTCATTTCATATAATCAAGTGCTCAAACTTACATTTGCCAGGCTTTATTTGCTGTAGTCATTAACTAATTTTTTTAAATCAGAGCTTTCGTAAATGCAATGACACCGCGTTATGAAAAGCTGATTTTTTGAGACGTTCGTGAAGATAATAAAATTTGTATTTTTTGCTTATGGATTTTTTATTTTATTTTTCGCCTATGGATTTTTGTAGAAGCCAAAAAGCTAATCCCAAAAACAGCATTATGTTCTGACATGATAAAAACATTACTGATATATGATTACAATAAAAGCGTATAATTCAGAGAATTTTTACATTTTACACATTTATTTATTTCACAGTAATTAGCAATATATATTCCAGTGACCCTTTTTAGCCAAGTCGGAAATACATCACTGAACACAAAGGAAAAATAAAAGATTTCAAATGAAATCTTGCTAAAATTTCAATTGCTTAAAAATGTATTCAAATCATATAACTCAATATATTTTATATGTTTGACTTTCAAAAAAGAAAAATAGTAAACTTTTATATCCTGCGGTAATATTTCAAACTGTACACATACGCGAAGAAATAAAAAATAACTCAAAACGAAATTTAAGCCACGGGAACTTCTGGCGCATAGAATGTCAGCACTAAAAATATGGACGACATTCTCACTTTTGTTCTTAAGAAATCTGAACTCACGAGAATGCCAGGTGAGACTGAATTAAATACACAACTCATAAAAAAAAAGACTTGGCGTGAATTCTCTAGTGAGTTGAAGAAACATCATCTCTACACAGAATTGGACATCGAATTTCCTTTGTTTCACCTTTCGCATTGTTCTCTGAACAACAAGGCCGTCTCCTTTTGCAAGGAGACATACAATCTGTAGGGTAATATGACAAGTCAAACGAGGTGTCCAGTGAGCGAAATACTCAAATTTATTAGGAGCATAGCGTATAGACCAATTTGGCTTGCAGATCGTTAGAGAATTTTGTAGAATAGTAAATATTTCTCTCTCAACAATTGGCGACCCGCTATAAAATAGCGGTAACTGTATTTGCGCAAAACATTTTATTAATACGTATCTAAATACATATTTTGGAAATTTCGAGGTATAAATACATATTTATACATGAATAAATAATTGCATAAGTCTCGACGTCATAAACTGGTATTCCATGCGTTATCTGTTTGACATAAAGTAGAGAAAATATTCTAGCAAAACTGTGCAATCGTTTTCAAAGACTCAATAAATAAATAGATAAAAAAAAGATTAAAACGAAATCTGCTATGTATTTCAATATATTATGTCAGAACATCATTTCTTGAATGGCCAAGCACCACGTGCTCGTGCCAGTAAAATTATATTTTTATTCATTTTAATTGTTTCATTGAAGGAGTCACTTTAGCATTGCAAACGATCCAAAAAACGTTGTCTCGCATTTATACTGTTTAAAAAATATCACATTTCCTGTTTATTTCATTTCATATAATCAAGTGCTCAAAGGGACATTTTTTAAAGATTTTATTTGTTATAGTCATTAACTTATTTTTTTAAAAATCAGAGCTTTTGTAAACGCAATGACAACGCGTTATTAAAAGCTGATTTTTTGAGATGCTCGTGCAGATAGTATAATTTCAATTCATTGTCCACGCATTTTGTCATCCCAAAAAGCATTTTCTGACATGATAGAAAAAAGGAGCAACTAGTGTTGTACGTATTATTATTTCTCATTCGTCTTTATGAATAGCGAACAGTTGTTGTTTCTGCTCTACTTTATAAATGTTTCGTTTCCTTGATTTTATGAGATAGCTTATTAATATTACTAATTACAAAATTTTTAAAGCTTGCTAATGTGTATGTTTTACAATATAATAAAACCTGACGCAGACACCCATTAGTAAGTTATTCTGTGTTAAAAACTGGAAAATAAAAACGCTACCCGTGCAATAAGATGAATTAGATTACGCTATCAGAAGACATGTCCAATTAGAGCATGATTTTAGACGGGCCAACTGTGTAGGAAAAAAATATGTATTTACCCAAAGAAACTAATCGTATTATCAACTCTTGACTTATTTACAAGTTGGGAAAACGATAAAGCATTCCTCGGAACTTGGCGCAGGAAGGAGTTCTTTATCTTCCAAGTCGAACGGGTTGGCTCGGAGAGTGAAAAAGCTCCCCGCGGTCTCCGAGATAAATGGTCGAGTGGACTCGCAGTTCATTCCAAGACTTGGTGACTACACTTTCGAGGGGGTCATCAAATTTCACTCCCTAATGAAGTCCGGAAAAGTTGTCTCCGTTACCAACAGACGGCTTCCGTTCTCTGCAAGTGGTCAGCGGGAAATTTTAAATTGACAAGGGAGGGAGGGAGATTCCATCTTTGGCACCGGTCGACCGTCCTTGAATGGCGGTAGGTTGAAGGAATGAAATTTGTCTGAACAGAGAAGTCCTAGTCTTCTATCGTCTTGAATAACTATTAACAATAATAATCATGTCATTCATTAACCGAAATATTTTCTAAAATGGCTGCTACTTATTTAATAGCATTGGAAGTTTTTGCTAAGTCATGTCGATAGTGAAAATTCGATTAACGAAAATAATATAACATTGTAACGGAACTGTGGCAACGTCACCTAGAGGAAACATCAGCGCCACCTAGATCAGTATCCACCTAGGCCACCATAGCCAGTCGACCTCCAGCCAACATAGAGAGAGCGTCTCGATTGAGGATTGTCTTTTGTTTTTCGTAAATGTCTTAATTGTTTTCGTTATGTTGTCCCTTTTGTTATATAACTGTTTGTGTATGTGTTTATGTTTAGTGAATGTCTACAAATAAATAATGTTAAAAGCTAGCCGTGGTAGTTATTGAAGACAAACGGTTATAACATTATTATTTGCTGAAAGCAGAAGGTGATTTCGAAGACATAGATGACACTTTGAATTTTTAAGTTCGTTTTATTCGATCACGGGAAGCAGGCATTATGTACAAGCAAAAGCGACGAGTACAACACAGAACGACACAAAATGGAATGACGAAAAAGCTTATCAAACGTTTATCCCTATGAATATATATTTTTAGATCCTAATAGGGATCTTTGACACTTGTCAATCGCATGAACCTATCGTGTAACAGAATCAGAGATCTTTTCAAGAAATTTACTTGGCTGGACAATTTTTTTTCCCTTCACTCAGAACGTGGGAATCAGTCGCCATTTAGTAAATTCAGCAATTTTACAAAACTTCTGCCAAATTACTTCACAAGTAATTTGACAGAGGAATAACAAGTGGAATGGATCTGGAAATAAGATTATATTTTCAGAATGAAGTTACTATGGCTAAATTAGGATAAATATTTTGAAATTAATTAGGGTTTAATTTAATTTTAAGATATCATTACATATATATACATATATACATATATTTTATATATATTCAAAATTTATATATATATATATATATATAGAGAGAGAGAGAGAGAGAGAGAGAGAATTTCCTGAACTGCTATAACAAACGACACTTGAAATTTCTAGAAAATGAAGAGATAATCATAATTAATCGATCAATCAGCCGATCTAGGACTATTTGGTTTAAAGAGAAATATTTTAAATCGAAATTTATTAATTTATATGAAACTATGTTTTGTTTGAAAGCAACATAACACATTGCCCGATGCAGTACAGTATTGTTTAATACTATAAAAGATTCATAATTCTTTATATAGCTATACTTTGCTATATTGCAAATATCATCGAATATCATACAGTATTATAAGCTCTATCTTTGAGCTACATTCAATGGGAATCATTAAGATAACCACAATTTCATCTAAAATGTATTTGTATTCGAAATTAAATCTCCATATACTATAATTCTATAATAAAAAATAAAACTGCAAATTTTCTCATGTAAAATGAATTTTCAATATTACTTGGATCAAAGTCTTTAACCAACCTAGTTTGTTCTTAACTTATCAGGAAAAGTTAAAAAAAGGAAAAAATGAAATTTTCAGGAAAAAACATGAAATTTAATTACACTGAAAAAAATGAAAATAACTGATGAGCTTGCGAACAAAAGAATACATTTCAGAAGCGTTTTTTAAAACGCTAAAACTATAAGTATTTGTCTAAGTTTAAGCAAAATGAAAAAGCATCAAAATTTCAATAGCACTGTACTGAAAATTGAGCATTTGTATGGTGGACAAGAATATTTTGTTCATAGATCATTTTAAAGAGTATTTTTCCTTCAATATATTCATAATTCACACCTGTTCCAGGTTATCAAATAACTAAAATCGGCTCACAGTTCTGAAAAGGATCAAAGTTCTTTAGACTTACTATCAAACTAATTTAATTTTGAGTTTCATTTCATTGCAAATGCCCTAATTCATGAAATTTATATAATTTTTACATGCAAGTTCCATATTGAAATAAACTCTATTGGCTTGAAACCGCAATGTTTGTTCATTAATATACAATTTTTAAAATGTTTTTTTCGTTGTTGTTTCTTATGGTACTTGCCATGAACAAGTTCGCTGATGCATCACGGACTTTAATGGGCGTCTCTTGTTTTGAGGTAGCGCCAACGAGGGCCAAGAGTACGACTTAGCTCATCACCATCGCTTGCACAGCCCCTTTTACAGGGGGCACATTCAGACACTTAACAGACAGAACACAGAAGAAGAACAATCCTGCTCGAACCGGGACTCGAATTCGAGAAGCCTAGATCATTGGGAAGAATTTTTTTTTATTTCAGTTAATATTTATAAAATGAAATTATGGATTTTTAAAAAATGGAAACTATGGACAGACGTAACCTTTAGAAATGCCATATAACAAGAATGTTTTTTTTTAAATGCCGCTTGCACAGCCCCTTTTTACAGTGGGGAACAGCCACACATCTCACAGATAGCACATAGAAGAACATGCCCTAACCAGGACTCGAACTCGGGACTCCCAGAACACGAGGAAGATGCGCTACCTCTGTGCCAGATACCTGTTTTATTCCAATTTAAATTTTAAAAAATGAAATATACGATCGCAAATTTCAAGTATCATAAGAGAACATTATTATATAGAGAGTCATTATATGGCTTAATTTAAATTATTAACCATTTTACACCGATTTGAAAAAATCACTAGACTTCTCTATCCCTCTATTATATTATGTATATATATATATATATATATATATATATATATATATAATTTTTTAACATTCATTTTTAATCTGTCTAGCTTGCAAATAAAGTTTTGAAATTCGATCTATTTTAAGAAAAAAAACATAGCTAAGATTTCATAGTTCCACGTAAACCTTTTAAAAACGGTTGTGAAGAAGCATATGTAATAATAAAGCAATATTGGTAACAGCGGGTAAAAAAAAAAATTCTTCAATTCATTTTTTCCGACGGCCCACCATAATCCTTATTTTCATGCACGTAAACTTCGGAGACATCAAACCTTCCAAATCAAAACAACATCATGTTCTCACATGATAAAAATCTTCCCTAAAAAAAATCTACTCTATATAAAAAAATGTATAGAAGATCAAGTTTTTCTAGACAACTTTTTAAACACATTAAAATCATGTCTCTGCTGAAATTTAAAGTACACGACTGTTTAAGCACGATTGAAAAATGAGGCACTGAATGTCTGGAATCGGAGAAAGTTATCTTCCTTAAGTATCGTAAGGAAAGGATTCATTTTGAGGACGAAATTAGACAGTCTTTCTCTTTTATTATTTGGCGAAATTAACCTCTTGGCACTGTATCTCGAATGACTAATTATCGCTTGGCAGATAGAACATCTCAGCTAATTGGGTTGCCAGTGTGAGAGCAACGGCGTTTTTCCACGCGTCGCGGACTGAATGTTAAGAGGAGGCGGAAAAGACAGCAGTTGAGCAACTTTTTGGTTCTGCTACAATAAATGACTCAACAATGAGGTTTCGAGAGAGGTTTATTTTTGAAGCTTCGATGGAGAACTGCGGTTTCAATCCTTTTTCATTTGACACCGCATCAAGTGTTGCGGTTTATTTCTTTCGCTTTCCGCAAACCATGTCTTCTTCTATTTCGGTTTATTTTGGGAGCTCGTTTTTGTGTTTAATAAGGCATTATGAACGGCTTTAACGTTGGTTAAGTTTTGCAAGGTTGCATCTGGAAACAAATACCTGTTGCCACTCAAGAATGTGATGTTGCGCAATTTACAAATAAATTAAGCGCTTAAAAATGCTATAATACATTTCAAACTGTCTGATTCATTTTTAAAATTATGAATATTTCGGAAAACTTTCTTACAATAAAATAATTTTATTTTATTTTATTTATTTACTAAAGCAGGAACTACAAATAATATATTCATGATGAAATTCGAAAATATTCGAGAATAAATTTCAAAAACATATTTCCAAACCTTATTATTTTTTTCTTGGATAAGAAAAAGTATTGTAATTATTAAATAAGTCGACATTGATATTAGAAGAATCATTGATTTGATAAATCTTACCATTTTAAGTCCTCACAGCATACAATTTTTTAAAATTAAATTTATCAATAAATATTTTAATTCATGAGTGTATTAAACTAGAGTTATACAATTTGTTACATAATTCTAAAAAAAAAAAAACCAAATCCGTAGATATTTACCAAACTTAAGGTAAAATCTGAACTGATAGAAGTTATTTGACTATTTATCCATATAGATGTGACCATGGTAATTCGAAGATACTAAGAGTTTACTGGAAAGGAACTTGGTACAAAGTTTTAGTTTCAAAATTTTGGAGGAAGTTGGTAAAAGGAATGATGGTCAGTTGTTTTATAAATTGTGTGTGAACGCAATTACAAAGATTTTTTAAAAAAATTATTATGCGATGTTAGCATTGTAATTTTAGTTCTGCATAAACATTCTTTGCAAAAGTAAGGTTTTAAAAATGGATTTTATTATAAATATTATTTCATGAAACATATAGCGCAGTATATTGCGATGGTACACGAGGATGTCGAGGGTGATCACATTCCCGCTTGTCAGTTTTGCTGTGACTTCGTTTTCCTCCCTATCCAGGGCCTGACTAAAGCAGGGGCATACGGAGCAGCTGCCCAGAGCCCCAACATAAGTGGAGGCCCCCAAATCGAAAAGGAATTTTATTTTACGCTTCCTACTTTAATGAATGTTCTTCATTACTTAAGTAGTGAAGCAGAGGGGGACCCCAAAGAAGTTTTTACCCCGGGCCCCAACTGGGCTAAGTCGGGCCCTGTGCCCATCCACGCGATGCCTGCAAGACATGCAGAATAAAATAGAAGAGAAAAGAAAGAGCTACGCTGTCTGATGAAAAAGACGAGGAGTGAAGACTCCAACCTGTTTAGTCGATACTTCACATGAAAAGAGTATCGATCTTACAACCATAATGCTATATGAATACGAAGTATCTATATCAGGTTTAGATTCAAAAATTACTGCAGTGGCAATTTATGGCATCCTAACAATTCGGGGATTTTTATTAAAGGAAGAAGAGAGACTCTTTTTGAATTTCTACTTCTCCATAAGGTTAGGGAGAGTTTTCATTTCCTTCTCAAACAGGCATTCTACGTTTGAACAGTAGCAAGTATTTTATTTAGGTTTTTTATGGCCTAAAAGCAGCGTACATTATGAGAACCCTCTTTAACATGTTAATCCTTTATTTTAAGTTAATTGAGTACAAAAAAAAAACCATAAACTAATTGAAAATATTTGTCATGATTCCATTTTAGTGGCCCTAGACAAATTGATTCGGTAAATTCGATATCCGATTATGCAGCATTCATGTTTCTATGCAATATTATTGAACCAAAGGTTGATGTTTATAAAAATTTTAATAACTATGGGAGCATAATACAACTTATAGATTAAGTGTTGATAATATTCATACTATTTATCTCTTTTGCAAATTTATTTTTGTTAATTGAGGGAAATAACAATAATAAAAAAAACGACTTGTAAGCGGTCTCAACCAATTAAGCGGCCCTAGACAATTTAATTCGGCAAATTCAATATCCGATTAGTCAGCCACCTTATTTGCCTTGTCGGAAAACTACAACTACACAAATCTTAACACTAGAACGACGAAGATTTACCATATACCTATATATCATTTTGACCGGTTTGTTTGTTTAAGCTAACAAAATAGTAGAATTCAAGAACTAAAACTATAAATTTATAAGATAATTTAATTTTAAAGAAAATAAAATATATTTCTTTCAAATATTGTAATAACATAGCAAATAGTTCCATCATAAGCAATTTCAGTTTATTGATCTTCACTCTCATCGGAATATGACGGCAATCTCACACTTTTTCTTTTTCGTACCTCGAATATGTTCTCTTCTTCACTATCGCTGTCTAAGGATACATAGACTTTCCCTCTCTCAAACTGGACCTCTGAAATATTTGTTGATTTACAGTCAACTTCGGATATATCTTCGCACATATTTGCTATATCCCCAATAAACTTTGTTCTTTTCGAAAGTCTCGGCATTTTCAGGGTAAAAACTTCTCACTGAAAAATCTTAAAATTTTATTTCCCTTTCTAATAATGAAAAAAATATTCAATCATAAAACACTTACAATGTGTGCAAGAATAATGTGAGTTTCTAAATTGAAATT
Organism: Argiope argentata; assembly: GCA_026289955.1. Lineage (NCBI taxonomy): Eukaryota > Metazoa > Arthropoda > Arachnida > Araneae > Araneidae > Argiope > Argiope argentata. Next base: position 13,114,353 of record JAOUZG010005735.1, read on the forward strand.
TTATATAGGTTACGATTTCTGATAACTTATCAGTATAGAGGTTACAGACTGACTGTAGAAAGTGTCTTCATATTACAGATTTAATATTTACCAATATATTACATATACATAATATATAGAAAACTTTAAATTTTTGAATTCCGGGAATTTTCCATACAAACATAAAAAATTCCGGGAATACACAACATATATTCATGATATTTTCATGACCGATCAAAATGACCGGTTCTTATATTTAGGTATAACACATAGTTATTTCTGAAAATTAGAAGCGTAAGAACAAAATAATTTATAATACTATTCTATACACAAATTTAATAAAAATCGTGACATTATCGTAAAATATTAAATAAGACTTAAAGGGGAAATGGTATTAAATAAATGATGCAACTGGTCATTTTGACCGGCTCGTAGTTCTAGTGTTAACAGAGAAAGGGCATCTATTATCGGCGAAATACAAAAACTCTCCGAATGCTGAAATTCTTCGTTTGCATAAACCGCGTAGTTTATTTATCTTTTCTGCTAACTCGGTTATTGTGTTCTTAACTAAACAAAAAAAAAACACTTTTAACACTGCGCAAAATAAACAAATATTAGAAACATGGTAAATGAAGGAAATGCTGGTCGAAACAAGATCCGGCCAACGCATAGCTTGATGACAGCGAAAATGAGAAGAAAAAAAATAATAACAAATCAACAAGGTCATTTGCGCTTACGAAATCGGAGTTTCTATTTCCTGCTCGCTTCATTACTCACTGAATTAAAACCAGAGTTCATTGGAAAATAGTTTTCGTTCTTTATTTGTATTTGTTGGCGAATAGGGATGACGAGGTTGATTAATATCCCATGCCTAAATAAATCTCCTGCTGTTATTCTTAGCTGGAAAGAGATTCCAGTCAGATATCGGGCGTTTTCACGTTTGATTTAATGTGAGGATTAATGATTTAGGAAAAAATTTCGGGGAATATAAAGATGTTGGATAATATTAACCCCATTTAGAAGGAATGTATTCACAGTTATGATTAGTGTATTTTTATTTTGTTACTGAAGATCTCTAATATTTTAAAACTCTCCGAAACAAATCATCCATGCATATTTGTTTTGTTAGCTCAGTCTTTTTAAATAAAAAAAATGTATCAGATTTTCAATTTTTTTTATATCTAATAATACCTTGTTGCATCATTTAGCTCGATGAAATCCTGGCCCAGGAAACGACACATGCTAAGCGTGCTGAAGTAAAAATGAGAAAACAGAAAAAAAAAAAAATCGATGTCACTTCATAATGTGTAGCACTTGAGAACATCAAAACTAATTTAATTCTTTCTTCTATATGCATTTAATGTACAAAATACTAAAGTAAACGACACATAAATAAATAATGAAATATGAGTCATCAAGTGGATGCCGCCAAAAGAATTGTTTTAATATGGCATATAAAAGTAAACAGCATATTGTAAACAAACAATTAAGAACAAATTGCAATTGACCCGGATTTTTAAATTTCGGATAACAAAAAAAAAAAAATTATTCGCAAATGGATTATAAGTGAAAAAAAAAAGATGCCATTTGCACAAAACGAATGCAAATAATGCATTATCATTTTCGAATTTTTTTAAAAACTTAAACAACCGAATATATTAATGGCATGGTTTAAAATTTAAATCAATAAATTATTTTTCAATCACTAGACAGCCTTAATAGAGCCTTAAATAGAGAGGCAGATCAAGTAGTTGCTTAGAGTTGCTTGGATGGGAGAGGAACACAAGCAGGTCGATAAAGAGAATAATTTTATAAGCAGCGTCGCCAAATGAATAAATTTGTGAAAAATATACAATTTCCTTGAATTTTAATTTATTAATATTAGCCCTATTCTAAATATAACTTATCGAATTCACCTCATCCATTTAATTATTATAATATTGATAAACACAGAGCGATTGCTCATAACGGTAAATACAAAAGTGAATGACACTCAGTATTGATTATTATAATCAAAAACATGATTAGTCGTATTAAGCTAAATAGACAAAACCAACTAACTTGAAATATCTTATTAGAATGATGTTAGACTAAAAATGATAATTGAATTGAATCGTTATTAAAAGGATTTTAAAAGTGATCAGTGTCTAGGGTCACTTAGCCAGTGATGGATATAGACAAGGTTAAATTAATGTTTGAATATATGTCCCGCTACTATTCGTTTGCGTGATCTTCCATTCAAAGCACAGCTGTGAAACGAGATATGGTAGCACTTATGGTAGCATTAGAAAAGATTTTTAATTATATGATGGAGCCGAGTAACGAAAAACCATTGTCCAATGTTGTGAAAGAGTTTCTCTCCTCTCCGTCTGACAGCTGTGCTCCTTGGATGAAGGACAATGTACTGGACCCTTTCAAATATTACTCCACCCTAGTTTGTCTCCAGCAATTCATCGCTCAATCAATTGAGCAATAATTCATTTTGATTTTTATATCACACTAGCTCTTACCCGCGACTTCATACGAATGGAAATTTTGATGTGTATATGTGAGAACTGACAGTCTAATCACAAATATAAAATGTTACCAAAACCGTATGCATGCATAAATTTTCAATTGGAGCAACTCAAAGACGTGAATTTTAAGCACCAGTTGGGGTAACGCAATGCAGATTAGAAAATTTTAATTTCAATTCAACTATTTTATTTTTATTCAGAAGCACTTCTGAAGGAATCAAAAGATCTATTAATGAACAATGTTTCATTTTAAAATTATCATACACTACGAAAATAAACAGAATCGTTCGAAATGACCGGTCGAGAACATGGTACGTCTAACATCATTAGCGTGGGGAAAAAAACTACTTAAAAGCTATGCACTTTGAATATAAAGGTACTTTAAAAATTTAATCGAAAAGATGAAAATAGGCAAAAGGAATATGTACAGCAAGAAAAAAAAAATCAAGAGAAATGAACAGGAAATATCGAAATATATTAACACAAGAACAGCGTAAGAAAAAAAAAATCAATAAACCTTCCTTTAGAATAGTGAGATAATATTAAAATGAAAACGGAAACAGATAAATAAAAACAAACGATTAGACTTTTATTTAAATTTTTTTGTTCTGATGAAAAAGGCTTTCTGTCGGGAAATCCTACAATAGTTAACAAAGAATTCCTTTAGATAAGATAAAATTAAAAGAATACCGGAAACAGATAAATAAAAACAAACGATTCAAAAAGCTAAGGCAGATGTTTTCAGATTTTTTGGTGGCAGATTTAGTTTTTAATTAATAAAAAATCAACGACTCAATTAACTGGAGTAAAAATTAGCCTACGTTCTTCTGTAGACTAGAATCTATCTCTGAGCTAAATTTCATCCAATTTCCTTCAGCCGTTCTGGTGGGATTGAACCCCATCCTCCATCCAAACTTTCACCTTTATAATAGTAATATAGATTGCTAATAAATATTGGTTTTGAAATAAAACAACAACAAAAAAAAATGCTTTCATTTACATCAATTTGTTACATGACAATTTTTTAAAATTATCATTCATTTATGAATTATTATATTTTATGTTACTACGAATTATATTACTTTTATTATTATTACGAATTGTTTATATTATTATTATTATTACGAATTTTAAAATTGATTTATTGCATTTATTTGAACCTTGGAAATGGCGACTGCGGTGGCCTAATGTGTAGACTTCAACTTCTAGATTAGGGGTTCCAGGTTCGAAACATGATTCCATCGAGAAAATTTGAATATGCGAATCTCTTGCACTTTAAAATTCGTCGGGCCCAAATGTCCTCCCGATTGATTTGGCACAAAAAGTTTGGTTAGCTTAGTTATATTAAAGTGTCATTTTTTAAAGAAAACCTAGAGCAATTTCTTAAGACAGACCACATAATTTTGAACCACGGTCAGATAACAAGGACGACATCTGAATCGGTATGCCCTTCCCCAAGACTTCTTCACCACACCAATGGGAGAACGTTTAGCCCTGATGGATTTAACCTATATAAACCCCATTCCCTCGGCCTTTAAAGTTATAGCGCACGAAATAACTCATTGTAGAACACCCCCACTTATGAACGTCGGTAGAGTACTTCCTGCGAATGGTTGGTAATACGAACAGACATCAAACTGGTAAACCACAAGAGATTGAAAGAGGGCAAACTGCGTCGTTCTCAAGGCGCGCACAGGTCATTGGAATGGGGCTCTACACAGCGGTTCTTCGGTTGAATCGGGTCTCGAAACTGGAATCAACCTGTGGAGACTCTACCACCAGACCTTCGCGGCTTCACAGAAGTTTGGAAAGGCAGTTGCAGTTCGAAATCGAAAATCCATCTAATCGTGGTTCGAATTACAATGTCCATTCCAAAATAGTTTTGTTATTGCTCCGAAATAATAGTATTTTAAATATTATCGAAGTTAAAGTTTTTGCAGACATTTCTTTATTTCTCACCAAATGAGCTGGTAAATTTACTTCGATATTCAAAACAATAATTTTGATCAACGAAATTCATGATTTCTAAGTTCGGTATTTTTTAATAATCTAAAGAAGACGTTTTGTCCCATAAAAAGTGCCAGTAGCAATTTCATCTATAATTTTTTTAGTATAAAATATTACCAGGACGTATATTTGTTTAAACCACTTAACTGTTTATTTTCTTTACTATCTATTAAGATGACACCTTCTATTTCGGAAACATTTTTTTTTTTGTTTTGTTTGTTTCAAATGGGAATCCATTGAATACATGACTTATCTATGTATTCGAAATAATTTTCATATTGAATTATAATCATAATGAATGGTTTATTTTTAGCTTACAGCTATCAAAATTCATTAAATCGATGCACGTACGGCATACGAGTAAAACTGTTCAGCGGTTAAAAAAAGGAGGGTGTCGGTGTTCGAAAAGTGAAATGCTGATTTCTTTCTTCGAGATTATTATAGATTTTACCCCAGACCAGAAATCGCATCTCTAATTAGGAAAGGAAAAACTCTCTTTATGAAAAATAAACACTACGAATCTTGAACAAACTCGGCTTTCACCCTTTTTTTTCGTTTGGACACAGAAACACAGCAAATATTGGAACGTTTGCCTTCTCCTTCCGTTGTAAACAGGCCGATTTTTACCATGCGGAGGAAGGAAACCTTTCTTTCATCTCCAATGCAGTCTGAATCACTTCCTTGAAGAAAAGTAGACTAATTGTGAAAGGGTATTTCCTTCCCCAGTATATCGATCAAAGGATTAACAGGATGTCTAACTCTTGACCTTTGAGAAGCAACGGAAATTCGAGAGGGACTGCCGTCAGACGGAAAATTAATCACAGTTACTCATTATGAATTATACATCCATTTTGGAAGACTGGGACTGAAACTAAGCGCGTGGTACTCCCCTCCCCCCTTAAAAAATTTCTACTGATCACTTATGAATATGTAAACTAATGCAATACGCACTTACGAAATTCGCATCTGCTTTTCTCGTCTATAAGGACTTAGATTATATTACTCGAGGAAGACGCGCTACCTCTGTGCCACTTGCCGGCTTTCTGGCACAGAGGTAGCGCATCTTCCTCGTGTTCTGGGAGTCCCGGGTTCGAGTTCCGGTTTGGGCATGGTTGTTCTACTGTGTTCTATCGGTGAGATGTGTGAATGTGCCCCCCTGTAAAAAAGGGGGTTGTGCAAGCGAATGTGGTGTGTGTGTGTAGCTAAGTCGTACTCTTGGCCCTTGTTGGCGTAACTTCAAAAACAAGAGACGCTCCTTTCGGCTTAAATCTGCTGCTGTATCAGCGGCGGGCTTGCCCATGGCAAGTGTCATGAGTAACAACAACAACAGATATTAAAAGTAATATCTTTTAATATCTTATATCAATATCTTATTTTACTCAGAATTTAAGCAGGGCTATCAGCATTTAAACAAAGTAGTCATTCTTGTATCAGGTCTTATAAAACAAGTTTATATCATATAGAGAAGAGAGGAAGTGCTTTTATTTTCCAAAATTTGTCTTATTACACTTTATAAATACAAATTTCTAGAGTAGAGTAGAGCCACTAAACGAAACATTAGATTTAAGTGCAAAGAAATACCTCAGAGATCTTTTTTTTTCGGAATTAAAAGTTTAAAAAGCGAGAGAATAATAAAAATAAAATATATCGAAGTTCGATATTCACTTTATATATATATTGGCTAAAATATTTAAGAGCACAAGGCTTTCTCCATATAGTGTGACGGTTGCCGCAGTGAAAATATTCAATTTATTTTTATCATTAAATATAACCTGTTGTTAAATATTATTGATTCTCAATTGTTGATTTTTACAAGCTTCAAATGCTTTTTCCATATTTGCAAAATAATGAACAGTTTCTCTAACAATTCAACTTTTATATCCAGTTTGTCTAAAAACATTTCGCACAGCTTCAACGCGTACACTTCTGCCTATGATTTGAGAAATTTCTGCAGCAAGTTGCATGAACCATATCGTCGTAGTAATCTAGAAAATGCTAAAAATTTGATAGTAGATGGAAATTCCATTTTCAAGCAAGACAACGACCCCAAACAGAACACACGAAATTGATTTAGATGTAAACGATAAATAAAAATTTACAATAACTTAATAAAAAAACCCAATAATAATATAACCCGAAAAGCGAAACTCTTTAAAAAAAACAGCTGCTGTCAACTTTAGGATATAAATAAAACCTGGCTTATGTTTCTTCCTGAAAAGAACTCAAGAATAATATAACATAATTTAAAACAATTTATGACAATGTCTGGTTGACTTCCCTAGGAAAAAAGAGACTTCTTAGAGGTGGGGAAGGGGTAGGATTGGTTTCAAAATTGGTTTAAAAGTGATTTCTAGTAGATTGTTGAACTTTAAATTGGGATGATCTAGATTTGTGTAAATGGGTGTGGGGTGAAGGCCAGACAAAGTAAACGGGAAACTGAGATTGTCCAGAATTATTCAAAACATCTTACCACTTTCTTATTGAACTGATACCACTAGACGGCATAATTCAATAGAATCATGAAATGAATGTGAGAGATGATCTTTAGTTAACTGTTTGTTTCTAGCAAACATACAAATTGAAGTGAAATACTCGTTCAAATGCAAATCAAAATTGAAGACATAATAAGCAATGAGGTTCAATAAAAATATTTTTATCAGTTACAAATACAGTCAGTGGTAGTGTTCTATCTGAAACTTCCTCGGATATTTCTAATAAAATTGTAATTCCTCTTTATCCTGGAATAAGAATTGTAAGTTTTCAGCAAGGCTATGTCTACCACGAATGCTCCAATTTTTATTTTTTAAATCTTGCAAATGATATATTTGTACTTTGAAGTACAATGAAGAAAATATAATAAGCATTTTAAATATATTTTTTTGGTGACGGACAAAATAAAATTTAACATATGACTATAATTTTAAATAAACGAAATTTGGTATATGATCTCTGAATTAAGTCATTGTGTTTTTAAGGTATCTGAATATATAAAAATTGACTGATGGACGTATGCATGTGAATAAATTTAACTCAAAATTTGATATGAATGAGAACTTTAGATGCTTCAATTATGTGTTATACATAAATGTATTTCATCCATCTAATACGTAATATTTTTGTAGTTAACAGCATTCATCTGATCAGGAATAGACGGATAGACAGGCAAACACTTCTATTTAGGCTTTCGTTCAAAATGTGACGAAAATTTACATTTTGGTGTAAAAATAATTTACCGAATTTCAAAAGTTTAGTTCAAAACATTTTTGAATTCTCTTATCCACAGATAAACTTAATTAACAAAAAGATAATTTTCAGACATAGAAGTATAAAAGATGGAAATTTATCAAAATTTCGAGTTCAAATTTTTGATGATTACAATATTTTCTTTTTTCTTACATCGTGTATGAGAAAATAAAAATTAGTAAAGAGCTAATCGGCTTAAAAATTAGAAGTTTCTGAAATATTCTAGCATGCATTTCCATATCACAACAAGAGTTATACTCGCAGAATTAAGATAATAGTGAATAATTGTCAATATGTTTTTAATTATATTCCTATGAATTACATTTCTTTAGTTACATTATAATTAAAGTAAGCTTTTAAAAGAATGAACCGATTTTTTAAAAAATCTACCAGTTTTACAAGACTTAAATTTGCAAGCAACAAGAAGTATTTATTTTTATAATTCAAAACATTGTACTAGCCAAAAATTTAATCTATAATATCAGATTAGGACTTGAAAGCCCAATTTCTTAAATATAAATATTATTATTATTTAAAAAATTCAAGTACTTTCATTTCAAGCAGCTTATTAAAAAAAAAAAGAATAAAAGTAAGGAAACTCGAAAATCTTTCTTCTAGAAATTATATAGCAATCGGAAAAATATACCTAATTTTCCTTTTTAGTAATATTATATATATATATATTCTTTCGACAAAATAACATCAAACTTGTTGCGTCGATTTCAACAAAGTAAAAGTACTTTCACTTTCCACGCTGACTGCAATACCTCACGCAAACACAAACAAAAGATGAGCGCTAGACTACTAATTCGACCTTAATGCTGACCTTCACAAACAGACAGACAATTTTACTTTCAACTCGATCAGTAATTTTTACGAGAAAACTGGAAAAAGACCCGACAGCACAAAGCAGCGATATCGTTATGTGGAAGGAGGGGGGGGGGGGGGGCTGCAGGTCGCCAACACATGCAACAGTATGGAAGCACGTGCATTAGAACCGAAATCGTGACAGCTGATGAGCACGCCACCGTATTTGTGACAAATGCATCTAACAAAGAGATGCAGATAAGAATCTAATGCAGTTTTTTCCAGTTTCTAGGGGAATAAACGAAAAAAAATGCTCGTGGTTGTAGTCTATTGTATTTTATGAACTCCTGCATTCATTTGCAGAATAAGGTCCAAAATGAACTATTTGCCAACAAAAATTAAATGTAATACTATTCATTACAGCACTAATGCTTTCAAGCTATTTATGTATCGAGGTAGCATAATAAAGTTCCTCAATACCGTGCCACGGTTATCGATTCACTAAATTTTACTAAAAGTAAGGAGAACTAATAATAAAAAATAAATAGTCTGCGGTGACAAACTGACTACCTACCATATCACTAGCCTTAATGAATTAATTTTGATGAATTACTTCTAATCATATTTAGCGAAAATACGATTTTAATTATTTTTTGACAATAAGTCAAGAATATTTTGACTGGTGAGCTGCGCTGACAATATGGCGAAATCAGTTCAGTAGTTGAGACTAAGGTTTACATCAATATTATATTTTGTAACATTCCTCGAAAAAAAGAGAGTGGTGGAATATAGAGACCTCAACCAATGGTGGAATATAAAAAGATTTCAAATAAAACAAAATTGTCAAAATCGGAACAAGCGGATTTTTTTTTCGGTGGGGAGAAGGAGCTGTCAACTTTTTAATACAACGATTTCATCAAAAGTTATGCTAGTAATAACTTACTAAATTTAATAGATTATATATATATATATGTCAATATTGTTTAAACTCTTAATTTTAATCTTAATTAATCTCCAAAGCTCTATCTTAATTTAGCTCATAGTAATATTCTAAAGTATTCTCTTATTTCCTGATCCATTCCACGTGTTCTAATTAATTAATTCAACAGAAGCTGTGTAAAATTGCTGAAACAGCTAAACGCCGATTACTTTCTAACACTCCGTGGGAAAGATGAAAATTGCTGACTTAAACAGAATACCTTTAAAAAGATCCCTGTGTTTCCCTTGCCTCTTAAGCGTCTGTCATGGAAATCCTCATTGAAATCTGATTTTAGAAGCTCTATTAAAAATATTTTCCCTATCAAAGTCTTAGTATTTAAGACCATGGATAATGATTTCCCGTCCCTTTTGTACATTTAGATAGTTCGTCAATTTCGTGTTGTGTCGTTCTGTGTTGTGCACGTCGCTTTTGCTTGTAAATAATGCCTGCTCCCGTGGTGGAATAAAAAGAACTTATAAATTCAACCTGTCTTCTCCATGATTTCGGCCACAACTCTGCTATTTGCTCTCAACAAGTCATTTAAATGTTTTTCAGTGTGTGTGTATGTTTGTTTGTGTGTGTGTGTGTGTGTATGTGTGTGTGTATGTTTGTGTGTGTGCGCGCGCGTGTGTGTAGGGTGTACGTAAGTTAGAGATGAATTTTACAATTAGTAATTTACAAGGAGAAGAAAGAAAAAGAAACCAAAAAGGATAAAAACATTTTTGTTGTTGTTGTCCTGAAAGTACAAATTAACCTTTTGCACTCGATGGTGCCTCCTGGGCACCATTCAAGACGATGCATCATTTTGACGTTTTACTCATTTATTTTTCAATTTTAAATATTGAAAATACCTACAAAATGGTAAAAAGACGGAGAAATTCAATTTTAAACACACACACATGCACAAATTTGGAGCAATAAACAAGCCCTTGTTTATTGAATAGTCATGCTTCGAATTACTTTTCTGAGTGCAAAGGGTTAGCCGCAATAATTTTCAAATTATCGTCTTCCGTTCGAGACAACTTTCAGATCAGGAACATCATCTTCTCTACAGCAATCAGCTACATTTTAAAGGTTATGTTTAGTTTTCCCTGTATATCCAGCATGAATCTGGGATTATGGTTTTTCCACCGCAATCTTGGACGAGTGAAACTTTGGTCTTGCAAAAGAAAGTATTGATTCTGAATAAACTTATTGTCTGGATCTTTTAAGGACACATAAGCACAGTTTGGTAGAAATTGTTTCTTCTTCATAGTTTTTGTAGTAGTATTAGAACTTGTTTCTTCTTCACGGATGATCATGGCTGATTTTGCGCCGTAAATTGAAGATATTCTAAAAATTTAAAAGTATGCGATATTGCAAGGCCAAAATATTCACTCAACAATATTACCTTAGAAAAGTAGCTCCAATCGTTCGTAATCACTATATGGCATTCTATGATACTCTACGTCTTGGCTACTTTATTCTCATTCCGTCCATGGTGATTCCACAGTTTCATACAAGTATCTGCAAAAACTATGAGTTGGTATGTGTTTTATCACAATATTTTCTGTATCAATATAAATTTATTATTTTTCACATTTTTTTACTTAAGATATACTTGTTTTTTGTATTTAAGTTTTCATTCACACAAATGCGTCACAGCAATTTTTTTAAAAAAATAATTTGTTGGTCTTCAATTTAGATCGGAATATAATGAAACTTCCAAGATCTCCTCCGAAGAACATCCTCCAAACCGATATGATGACAAGATGGCAAAAGGAATGGGAAGAAGGCGAAACAGGTCGTTCCACATATAACAGCTTCTCTCTACGCTGCCAACTGGAACAGTGCGAATGTCCTCTTCTTCACTGGACACGGCCCATTCCCGACATACCTACACCGATTCCGTCTAGCCAACTCTCCCTGCTGTAGCTGTGGGGATATAGGATTTCCTATTCACTATGCCACAGAATGATTACTCACTCTCTCATGGCACACGAGAAAGCCAGAAAGAAGTCTCGAATAAGAATGTTACAGGAGAGTTGCATCAAATATCCTTTCACGCGGCAAAATCAACTCCATAGTAAAAAAATATTCATAAATACGAAGATCTCTTCAAGACCTACAATAGTTGAGACCAGAGTTCCCTTTGTGAAAATCCACCAAAATTATAACTTAAAAAGTCCCTCAAAACTGCAGATATCATGATGGAAATCAAGACCCCAGAACCAAGATGGACGCTACGTATTTCTGACTCTATAGTGATTATTTATTTGCCATATATATGTTGACAATTTAATTTGTCACCCCCCCCTTTTCATTTGGTGATAATCACCTTTTGTTTCAGTATTCTTGTCCCCTCTATCCAGTTATAACTACAGAAAAAATTTAACAGATTCGTGTAAGAGTTGACACCGATGGTATTATCTCTGGAAATCTTTGAATGCTGTATCGTCTCAGTCTCTCTTTTCCTTTAACAATTTTCCCCCCTCTTTCTCCCTTCTTGTGCTCATCCAACTGGTTAGATAACTTAGCGATATAGGCACCGGGGGCACAGGATGGCATTATGTTATGTTCTTCAATTTACGAGCAACTGAGTACTTGCTCACAATTTGGATAGCATTACAAGTTCTTCCCCATCAAGGTCAGCTAAGCACTCCGAATGATGCAGTGAACAAAATTACCAAAGGTTTAATATTCATCTCTTGATGAGCCAAAATGAATCGGTTTCCACATTATTCCACTTATGATTATGCTACGGAATGCTACAGAATGATCCAGCTTATGAGATACATTTTGGAGTCGCACGACAGTGCATTATCGCATGCAACTTAATTGAAAAAATATTAATGTGATGCTCTAATTTCGTTTCATTATATTATCATCCTTTTTAAAAACAACACAAATGCTATATTGGGACCAACCTAATTTTGAAAAATGGTCAGACAACGAGGAAGACACTTTAGTTGAAATCTTAGTTGTATTTTTTGATTTAGATTTGGTTGCATTTTGAACTAAAGTTTTTATTAATATGAATTATTACAATTAAGGTTTGTTTGTTTTCTACAAAATAGTGACGTTTCTTAATTTATAGACACTAGTGTAGTTGCAACTTGCACATCATGCGCACCGTTTCGTTGGAAATTATAAACCGAAATATCAAAGTTAACCAGTTGGTATTGTAAAGAAGTTGTAAAACTTCCCTCCCTTTCTAAGAGACACATGTTTGAACATTATTACTCTGGTCAGCTGTGGAACTATTCTTTCCTTTGTGACTGCCTTTGTAAATTCTCCCCTTTTAGTGTCACCATCTGGACGTGAATAGAGTCTAGATAATAGACCACACATGCGTTTTACGGCCCTCTGAAGAAGAAAACCGTGTCAAAACCCCAGATGTAACTATTTCTCCCATGGGATCACCCGAACTTGAATATGGTTCAGATAATGAACCGCACATGCGTTAATGGCCCTCTGAAGAAAGAAGGAAGGACTAAAACCTCGAGAGGTTAATATTTCCCTATTGTGGAGGGTCTGCTAAGAGGATGGACGATTGGCAAATATTCCCACGATCAACTGCTGACCACTGGGAATATTTCTGAAGAATTATTGGATGATTGACATCTCCAGCGTACCAATGCGAAAATGAGAGGCGGAGTTTGACCGAAGTTAAAATGGAAGGCTTTGAAAGGACTGGAGACGAGAAGAGAAGAGCTGTGAGCTGAGCTGAAGAGTTGGACAGTTGGAGAGATACCTCGTGATCCCGAGGGCTACAGGAGATTTTTCTCTTGGGAGAAGCTTCGAGCTTCGGAAAGGACCTACTAGAGATATCCGTAGGTCCCTTGAGCTACTACTGCAGTAGCCAGATACGCCAACAGCCTGTTAGTTTTTCTTTTGTTAGTCGTGGAACTGTTAATCCAGATGTAAATATTTCCCAGCATATTAACCTAGATGAGGACGAGTTGTTTTTATTGTATATAAGCTGTAAATAAAACATTTGTGTTTAAACGCTACCCGTTGTTTGATTGACCAGGATCAAGTCATTACAGTAGTAACATCTGACACAGACGACAAATATGGGGAGTACACTATTAATTCAATGCATATTTATGACATACATATAAAAATATATTCATTAAATTAAAAATGAATTAATCAGTTAAAGGCAAATTATTATTTGCTGGTAAAAGCAAAAAGAAAAAACTCAAGTGACAAATACGCATCAAACAAAAGATATCCGTGACGTCACAAGATGACCTTGTAGAAGACGAGACACAGTAGGACACTGACTTGATTGGCTCCGAGAAAATTAAATCATCAAATGAGAGATGGTTCCCTTGATCCTGAATTAGGTAATAGCCAATTGTGTCGCAATGACGTCACGCCCTGGCAAGGAAAAATAGAGCGGGAGCGAGATCCACTTTTAATTGAATCATTTATGGTGCGGGTATTTTTCTGTTTCTCAGTAGAGGTACAAAGAAATGAAAGCATTTACCAGAAATTAAAATGGAAATGACATGCGAGGAAAAAGTTATGACGTTATTTTTTTAAAGAATACTCAGAGAGTCCTTATTTAAATCGCATTGAGAAAAAAAAAGGAAAACTTATGCTTGAAAGTTTATTTTATTTATTTTTGACATGCCATCTGTTAAATGTCTTTACTTGAAACGATGATTGCTTGCATATCTCTTATGCAAAATCTACCGATTACATGCAATATTGATCAAATATGTGCTCTTCAAAAATTAAAGGAGGACTATTTTTAACTTTCAATGTTAAAAAGATAGTTAAAAGTGAAGCAACTTTTTGGATTTTTTTCATCTACATCTGAAAATGCTATAACATAAAAATGATTCTTACACAGTCTTAAAACTTAAGAAAATACCTTTTTAATTTGCAAGTTTTATTTTTTTGTACAATTTTTCTTTAATTCTAATAATTTCTTTAAAAATGTAATTCAATATGATTTGAAACGATAGTTTTTTTTTTATTGTAATGACGAAATTCCAACTAATTTAACAATAATTTATAATTTAACCCTTTGCACTCCGAGATGTAAAATTATTCACTTAATACAAAGATTTGTTTATTGCTATGAAAAATAAATATACATAATTCTTTTAAATCGAATTTCTTCGAAAAATGAATCGACATCTCTTAACCATTATGTAGGCGTTTTTAACAATTACATTTGAAAAATAAATAAATAAAACATCAAAATGATGCAATCTTGAATGGTGAGTCAGAGCCACCATCGGAGTGCAAAGGGTTAATAAGATAATATTTTAACAGCCATATAATCCAATAACAAAGGGCTTGTAAAAAATGGTTAGTCGATTATAATAACCAATGAATTTTTTTTTATCTATGTTATCTACCTAAAATTGCCTTTATCACTAACAGTTTCAAAATGGTGTTTTTGGATTTCATAAATTTTACAAGCGATTATCTAGAAGTTATTTTAAACAAATTATATCATGTTAAAACAAAAACATGTTTAAAACAGTTTATTGCGCTTTTTGTTACGATTTCCACAATCTTTTAAAATAAGTGCTTTTTGTCAATTGCATGATATGAAAATCAAACCACAAAATAAAATCTCCACAATGCAATCTGTCAAAACTACAAATATCAGGTTTGTCCATTAATTACTTTTATGATAGTAGAAGTGCATAAAAAAAGGATTTCATAATATTCTGATTATATTTGTAATTAAAAATTATTCGAATTTTCAGATTTTTTTCCTCACTATCAGCCTTTTTTGAGCTTAATATCGATAATAATATAATAAAACCCCATTTTTACATATCTTTAAAATTAAAACCAAAATTAACCGTTTATTGAATCTGATAGAACCTTCTATATAATTTTTCCTTTTAAATTTAATACATTTTTGTCGGAAGTTGTAATGAAATTTGTTGTTGCTTTTTATTGTTGAAATGGAATTCAAAACCAATTCTAGAGTTTTATTAATATTTCATTTGTGTACTTTTGCGACTTTTAAAAGTTAAGAAGGAAAAACAATTGACTGCTCTAAAGCAGTTTTCACTAAGTTTTTTTCCCTAATATTTCTTTTGTGTAAAGTTATCCGATGTAAAAGTCGTTTGGCATTGAATGCAACGGTTGTCGCAATCTTGCTCACAGCATTTTCATGCTTCATTACTTCGGACTAAAAGTTCGAAAATCTATCAGGTTCTTTTCCTTTTCCAGAATGACTTTCCGCTCGTTCACCCATTTTGGATATAAGTATTTTCATTTTATTAAATCAATAAAATAGTTTCAAATTTAAATTTCCTAATCAAAAAGGCTATTTTTCAAACATAAAACTAAAGATTCAAAGTTAAAAATACGATAAAATATAAATAAAAAGTACATTTTATGGAATAAACTTCGAAAGAGAATTGTGAAATGTAGGTAACATGAAAATAAAAAATTTCAGACTAATCCAAAATGGAAAATAATCCAGATTGTTTATTTATTTACTAATTTATTTTTCGTTTTCTTATATATAGTCAAAATATCAATGTAGAATTAAGAAACTTCGGTTTTTTTTGTGATATTTAAAAAAAAATTTAATTAATTTCCTTTTTAAGTAAACTTAGAAAAAGAAATTAAAATGTCTCATTGAAAAAAAAACCCATATAAATTCATACAGTTTATAAGAGTTTCAAAGAAATAATCACATGAATTTAAAAAACGTTTAAAAACTGATAGGATTTACAATAGTAAATATTTACATTTCTGAAACTTTGTATGCTTTTCAAAGCAATAACTTTTTCATTGTATTTTGAGTCCTACAATTAATATTATGCAAGAATGCATTCAGAATCATTTTCCAGTAGAAATTAATCAATTTCCAGAAGAAATGTTACGTAATAGAGAAAGAAAAAAAATCAATTGAGGTCACTATAATAGAAAGTGAAGTTTCTGCATTTTAAAAACTCCTTTTTCATCTCAGAAAAGGGAATGAAGTACATTCGTCATGAATATATTCTGTATAAAATTTTTTCTTTTTTTTTGCCCCCCAAATGGACGGAGAACTAAATAATCGGAATTCATCAATGTCTTAATATCGACTCTTCAAACAATTACGAAGTATTATGGACATGGTAAAGGGTCAATTAATTTTTAAATTAACCCATTATGAAATAACTTTTTGTGTATTAATCCATGAGCAATTCTCTCTAATCCATGAAGGTAGCAAGAAATAATATCAAAATTAAGATTATCCAAGAAAACAAGATTTGATTTTTTAAGTAAGAGAATTATTGTTTATCAACTTGTTTAAATTCATTATTGCGACTTTATCACTCGATGGGAATTTTCAGCACTCAAAAGAAATTTTGTACCAAAAATTAAAATATTTTATAACTAAATTTTATATGAAATTGACAAAAAAATTGGTACAGTCAAATAATTTTCCTCCCAGAACAGAATTTTTTACGAAATATAAAAATGCTTTCATACAAAAAACAAAACTAATTTATATCTCAAAGCTATCTTTAACCAATTTTTCTCTACAATTGATAATTTACTCCTTCGTTGACACTCCAACTTCTGTCCCATTTATTTGATTGTTTTAAGAGGAATATTATAGGAATCTAGAATCTTTTCTATTTCTATCACAAATAACTCAAAACACTAATTCACTAAATAAATCATAAACGCTGAGATTCTTTAATTTTTTATAAGTAAAAAGTTAAATGTAGTCATTTTTTTAAATATGACCTTATAAGCTCTTGCTTATAAGAGACCATAAAAAGGGGTCATAAACAGAAGACTTTGGAACTTCAGAGCAGAAAGGATAATGAAATACTTTTTTAATTGTTTCATCTTGCTTTAAATATTCCTCACCCTTTTTTCCTAGTTATCTTAAATAATCAGAGTAATAATTTAATTGGTTCCTTGTAGTTTAAAAATGAATGAATTTTTTCCTGATAAATGCATCTTTGACGTGTTTTATTATAGATTAGATTTGATTCTGTTTAATGTAATTAAGAAAAAGGAATCCAAAATTATTGATTGCTTGACTCCAATTACAATATTATATGAAATTTCTGCAATACATTTAAAATAAAGGTTTATAAGCAAAATTGTTCAGCATATTTTATTTTGACATCTGGATTATAAAAAAAAAAAAACTCATGAAGCAAACTGATTATTTATTTTATCAAAATTAATTTTTTGAATTGCATTTTGCATTTTTTTACATAATTAACAATATTTTTAATTAGAGAAACGATACCTCATTTGAAAAGTGAAAACAATAAGTATTATTAGTAAATTTTAATTTTTCAAAACAAAATCTCTTGAATAAAAAAAAGAAAACTTTTTTTAACATTATCCTTGTTATCTCGGTGGCATAAACAGCTCTGTTTATATTTTAGGATTACTTATAAAATCCGGAACATTAATCAAAATCATTGGAGAAAAACAAGACTAAATTGGCACATCTGATATTCTTACATCCATCCAGTTTAGGCGTCATTCCACACATATTTTCAATACATTATTTACACCATATTCCTGTATTTCAACTTTGATTCAAAATCAGGGTAATCTCCCAAGAATGCCTGCGATAACAATATCTCAATCCGCCAAACATGCTTCTCCATGCGTGGTCTCAGACAACTCAGACCTACACACGGAAAGAGTAGAGGAAAAGGGGAAACGTAAATTAAGAGTAAAAAAGTTTCAGCTTTCCAGCTACAATTTTTTCTTCGCTTTCCGAACCACCGATTGGCTTAAACGGCCAATAAAGTTCGTCGTCGGGACAGAAAGAAAAATGTTCGTCCATTCGATTTTCGTACCGAAAATAATTGTTGCACGAGTGGAGGAGCGAGAGAGTGGAAAAAGAGATTAAGTGGCTTCTTTTCCCATTTACGAACAATTTTCCAGGACACGCACCGTGCGTCCGGAATTGGCGCCACTCGGGAGAGAGGTTGAACCACATCCGGAACACAGTGACCCCCTGAAACACTAAACGGTAGCTTAAGTTATTGCACATCGTGCGTGTCATCTGCTTTTCACTTTTTTTTCTCCCACTTCTCTCTTTGATCATGTGTGACATTTATTAAGCCCTTTACGAGAAAGATAAGTCTCTCATAACTGTCATACGATATTCCGTCACTGTCGTATTCTACTAAGAAGCAAAGAATTTTATAGGACGCGTCCAAAAAGGAAAGGAATTAGCAAATATAGCGATTTAAATCTAAAGAATAGAACTTTCTAATTTATCTGATAGGTAACTGCGAATATATAATAAATAACCAATCTTGGAAATTGACCATAGCATAAAGGTTAAGTTGGATATAGACTGGACAGACCTCCTGGGGGATGTAGTGGATACACCGCGGCCCCCAACAAGATCAAGAACTAAAACAATCTGAAAGGTAATAGGGCGGTAGAATGAAGAAAGAAAAAAAATTAACAGGAACAATCGGTGGGATTTGAAATATAGATTTACAATTATAGTTTAATGCAGGGGTTCTCAAAAGGAGGTCGCGAGAGGTAGAAGAAAAGTTCAAAGAAAATTAATTTATTGCTGTATTTTTCATTAAAAAAGAAGAGTGCATATAAAGGTTTTTAATACACATACAATTTGGTTTTGATGTTCTGTTAGTTAATGGGATACATGAGCTTGTTTGGAATTAAAATTTTTTTAATGTCTGGAATGAGATTTGTAACACACAAAACAATGTCATTTTCCAGTGTCAAACGATTTCTTGATTTTGTTTTTAAATTCATCATTATGGAGAATCCTTTGTTCACAGCTGTAATGTGTAGAAAATGGCATCCAAGTTTTTAATGCTGTTGTGGACAGTTCTGGTTATTCCTTTTTAATACGTATCCAAAATTTGTTGAAATAAGCTATGTTAAAAGTTACTTTAGCTGACGGATCACTTAAAATGTTTATTAGTTGTTCATGATGAAGGGCACTTAGCTCAGCTTTTGTTACGGCTTGCTCACTGAACAGATTGACCATCCACATAACCCCACTCATATCCGTAACTGGAATCTGTAAACTGTTCAATCAAAGTTTCGAGGTGAGATGATACTAGTAAGGAGAAAGATGAAGTGTCGAGGGATGTGGCGCCAATACCCGACACATACTCTACGAAATCTTGAGTACGTGTAATATTTTTAAAATCTGTCTAAACTTTAGACAGAGTTAATTTTTTTTTGGGGGGGGGAGATCGCCAAAATACTTAGTCTAAAAAGGGAGTCGCAATGCCTAAAAGTTTGAGAACCCCTGGTTTAATGCAAGTGTGCAACGTATTATAAACGTAAGTACAGTCAATTACTGCACTTAACCAGACGGTAATTGACTGTACTTATACTTATAAATTGAACCCATTACATTGATAATTCAGAAAATAAAATGTTTAATATTGTTAGATATTATCGTGTCCGTGCCAAGGAAATATCTCTCTGGGTGTTAAGACTCGGTCTCAAAAGTGAAAAATAGCAGAAAAGAAAAAAGAGTAAAAAGTCACAAGTAGATCAGCTTTCTTGTCTACGGAAATTCTGGCAATGAAATAGCTCCGACTTCCAAAGTTGCAATTCAAGCTTCAACTGTCGAAGCAAGTTCCACACGAACTACACAATCTTTCAGTGAAAGTATAAAAACTGGAAAAATCTTTGATTAAACATATGCTTGTACTAATATGAAAGAATCAGAAAATAACGATGGATATGACAATAACAAGTGCATATAAGTGATTCAGGTTTATGACAAATTGATAAGTTTCGTTTGTTTTGAGTTAAAATCAGATCTTTAGAACTCAAAGGAGTTTTTGCTCATAATGCTGAAAGCAAATAATTTTCCACTGTTTTTTTCCATTAAAAAAAGTGAAATGCAACTTCGCAGCTGGTTGATTTATTCAAAAATGCGACTCGATATTTCGTTTTTGTTGCTTATTATTTTCCAGAGGAAAGAAAAAATCTACATGATTTATAAGTATCGATAATAATTGGAGAAAGTTATCGATTGTAACACTCAAGATTATGATCGTTCTACTTATTTATTCATTTACTGTTTGGGAAGAGACACTAAAACGGCTCAATTTATGTGTGACTATTAGTAAAACAAATCAAATTAATATATGTAAGGAAACGGGCAAGACTCAAATTATTATTTCAAAGAATTGTAAATGTCATTCTATTTTTATTGTTTAATGATCTTCCACTTCGTGGAAACCATTAAAATAATAGGAGAACGCCTAATAACGGAAATTTTTTAATTGAATTATTAAGTAAATACGAATCTGCGCTGATGGATCATATTAATAGAATTAAAAAAAAATCCAAAAATAGAATTGAGCATGACTTAGCATAAACATCGCAAGAACAAGTC
Source organism: Argiope argentata (assembly GCA_026289955.1). Taxonomy (NCBI): domain Eukaryota; kingdom Metazoa; phylum Arthropoda; class Arachnida; order Araneae; family Araneidae; genus Argiope; species Argiope argentata. Next base: position 13,135,219 of record JAOUZG010005735.1, read on the forward strand.
GTTCCTGTGTTAGGAAATGAAATTCTTGACAAAATTAAAGACGATGCAAATGCAGCTACGTGTTACAGTATCCAAATGGATTCTACTTCTGATATTTCCTAGAAAAAACAAACTTCAATCTTTCTTCTTTTGAAATTTCCAATAAAAATCAAACTTCAAAAGCTCTATTGGAAATATTAAGTGAGCTTAATTTCGATTTTATGGATAGTAGAAGAGATGCTTACGAGAAGCAATGGTTAAAAACGGAAATAAAGTTCTACAATCTAGAATAATTGCTCCAAATCTTTATGCAATTTATGTACCAAGTATATGACACTCTTTTAATTTATTAATTTGTAATGTCACATCCAGCAGTAAATATTATAATTTTTTAGGGATATTGCAAACGCTTTTATTATTTATTTTCTGCATCAATAGAAATATGAGAATTTCTACAAAAGCATTTAAACATTACTCTTAAATCATTATGTGACACTCACTGAAAAGCTAAAATATACATTGTTACAAGCGGGCGACCGTCGCGAACGGTGCCGAAGGAGAAAGCGTTGGCGACGGTTGACGAGGAGCTTGGCACCAGCCAATCCGAGTCGCCAACGCTTTCTCTTTCGGCACCGTTCACGACGGTTGACGAGGAGCTTGGCACCAGCCGATTTAATTTGGAGAGGGGAATATTCTGGCAGTCGCTGGATCGTTCACGGTGTTTTTCGAAGTTTCGCGAGCTCCAGGGCGCTCACTCGCTCGGCTATATAAGGGATGGGTTGTCGCAGTTTGGCCTTCTCGAAAGAGTAGCGACTCGTTGTAGCGAGCTGATTACTTTTCTAGCTTGTTATTAGTGAGCTGTTTTTACACTAGCTGTTAACGTTGTATAATTGGGCTCGCTGTGATTTACTGTTTGCTGTGCCATACGATATCAGTTTTGCAGACTGTGTTTATAGTGCGTAAGGCTTGTATTTACGCCGTTAGAGATTGTTGACTGCCGGATTGTGTTTATCTGAAGTCATCCTGTAAATAGCTGTAAATAAATTTGTTGGTGCTGTCCTCAAGTTAAGTCCATTCATTCCGAACCCGCTACGCTAAAAAAGTAAGAATATGGTTAAAGTAGTGTGTATATAGTTTTAACAAACCAGCAATGCCCTAGAAGAATTTCTTGATATAAATAACAATAATACAGCAGTATCCGAAGCTAAAAATTTATTGAATTCAATACAAGAAATGGCATCTTTTTTATGTTTAATAGTAAGTTTACAAAATTGTACTAAACTAGCATTATTAATAAACTATTTCAAGTAAAATTAATTGTTCTCGACAAGTTTTTAATTTAGTTAATAATAGTAAAACTGAAATCCAAATTTTAACTCATTTTTAGGTGAAGCAAAAGCGATAGCATATAATTTTCATATTTCAGAACATTTTCCTGAAACACGAATTCGAAAAAAGAGAAAAAATACAGTCCGAACAGCAGAAAATGAAATTATAGAAAACTCGACTGAGGAATTTAGATGTTTTTACAACTCTGAAATTGATACGGTTGTAGTATAACTGATACGGATGTTATAGTAAACTGATACAGATAGAAGATAGATTTAAAAGTATTTCAAATCTATCACAGATGAAAAAACTTTTTAAAAAACATAAATTAGGAAAATGTTCCAAAAACTTTGAAACGTTTTATAATAATAATGATGTGAATGAAAATCTAATCGAAATGGTTTTGCTACGAGATTTGATTTTCAATGAAAGGAATGTAATTAATGCCTAACACATATTGTAATATATACTAATTAATGATTTATTTCTATATGTATTGACTGAGTTAAAATTTTTCTTTACATTGCCATTTAGTTTAATAAATGCTGGGCACTCTTATCAAATTAAAATTAATAAAATTGACTTCGGTCAAGAATGTGTGTATAATGCTTAAATGCCCCTTATTGTACCAATTATCGAAAAAGAAATTGCAAAAAATTGTAATTTTCCGGCGATAATTAATCGCAAAACTTTTATTTGGCTATTTAACTAAGGATAAAGATTAAAAAGAAAGATTTTTTTTGGAAGAAAAAAAAAAGGTTTCGTTATTGTTGGTGAAACAGGAATCATTCCTAGATTTCGTAAAACAAGTACGAATTTGTCTGCAGTGTAATTAAGAAGAATCTATTAGGGCAATTAACTTGGTCTGAAGTTTTTAATAATTTATATTTCATTTCCGAGATAATTAAATGTATTATTTAACTATACAAAACAAACAGGACTTTTCAGAGACTGTCGAAACATACTTTTTTTTGATTGAAAGATTCGACAGCTGACAATTTCCCAGCTTTTTTTTTTTAAAAAAAAAAACAACAACACTTATTTTATTAACGTTTGCATAGAAATAAATTCCAATTCTCGCTTTTAGCAGAAGGTATAGTTTTCAAAGCTTCTTCAAAAATTAGTGCCTCAAAGAACATAAATGAAAGATTGGATTATGCTCATCTTTTTTTACTAAATTTGAAATTTTAACATCATCCACCATTAAATACTGGGTGAATTAATTTGGTTCCTGATTTTAATTTATTATTAATGGCAATTTAAAACGATGACTGAAAGAAGTCCTTCAAGAATATCCAAGCAATTGAAGAAGCTCATTAGTTTCATTTAGGGCACAAATTAAAAGTTTATACTGTCAAAATTACTAGCCGTTAGAATTATAGTAAAAGCTATAACTGTAGCATTCCACTGCTCTTGAATTCAACAATTTTTAATTGCAATTATTATCCAAATTTATACATTTAATAATATATAACACCATGATTAATGGTAAGATAACAATAGGCAAATGATGGCATCTTTATTTCATTAATTTGTTTAAGTTAATACGCTCCTGCATCACGTAAGGCGCTTATAAATTAAAAACTATCGGTACTATTTTATCTACAAATAATATTTCGTGCTCACATTCACAACTTCCAAAAATTAATATTTTAAATATTTTATAAATGTTTTTTATGCTTTTTGAATAATAAATATTATTATAAACTAAAACAATTAAACAAGTTAATGTTGCCATCAAAAGAAGTTGGTTTAGCATATAAAAAATTATTTTTAGCTAAATTTTAAACAACATATTTTAAAAATTGCAAAACATTTTAACATGTTTCAAAAACAAAAACAAACATAAGAGGATTGCTGATTTGTGAGTCAGGCATCCAAGTGCGGAAAAAATGGAGTCATACTGACCAACAAACGAATTTTGTACTTGATTATTATTCATATATCCTTCACTTCGGGGAAAAACCATTTCAGCATAAAATTCAATTACTTTTAATAAACTTGAATTATATATCGCATATTTACATCATTAACATTTTTTTAATAAATAAATTTATCGTTCCAAGTATTTAAAAACATCCGTTTTCGTTTCCGTCCGATCTCGTGATATCTTCCGCTTTCAGAAATCATTCCGTTTCGCGAACTCATGTGACTCAAATGAAAGTTGTAAAAGGCTACGGATGCCACTCCACCCTCCACACCACTCTCCACAGGGAGAGATTATTAAATTGACAAAGTAGGCAATTGCCTGCGGGAAGGGTGGGTAAAACTTTTAGAAAATCCCCAAACATTCCGAATTTTTTTTCCCCCTGGATTTAGAAGATGATTTAGTTTTGTGTTTTTTAAAAAATGCACGAGCTATTTTTAAATATTATTTTTAAAATATCACTCATTCTATTTCTCTTTTTATCATGTCAGAACATGATGCTTTTGGAAATGAGGTTTGTAGCGTCAACAAAAATCCGTAGGTAAAAAATAAAAATTTTATTATCTGCACGAGCAGCTAAAAAAAAAAATCATTTTTTAATAACGCATTGCCATCGCATTTACAATAGCTCCTATTTAAAAAAATATCTTAATGACTACAGCAAATAAAACCTATAAAAATTTCATTAAGAGCACGTGATTATATGAAATGAAATAAATAGGAAATGGGATTTTTTCTAAACAATTAATGCGAGACAAAGTTTTTTTTGGATCGTTTGCAGTATTCAAGTGAGTCATTCAATGAAACCAATAAAATGACTAAAAATATTATTTAACTTGCACGAGCATGTGGTGCTTGGCCGTTCAAAAAATTACGTTCTGGCATGAAACAATGAAATATGCATAGTAGATTTCATTTTAATTTTTTTTCACTATTTGCTTTTGAATATCATTTATGCACTGAAACCAATTTTATAGGAAATGTTCTGTAATTAAATTATTTCAAGTATGTAAAAATACGTCACTTAAATCGATATAAAAAATAAATTAAAATAGATGAAAATTATGGATGCTACTTCAGTTAATGATGGAAATCAGTTCATCATAAAGACGCCTTCATTTGTTGAAATTCAATATTTAAAACTATTTACATAAAGATTAAAGTAAGATTAAAATTCTTTAACTTGGGAATTCAGAAAAAACTTAGCATTGAATCGACCAAAAGTTGTAGGGTACCTAGGTAATTGCCCACCAAGTTTATTTGTTAATCCAGCCAGATCATAGTTATTTGTTAAAGAGTTAAAAAAATAATTTTGGAAATAATCTTGAATAAAGAGCTTAGATATAAACATGAACTAGTTTCCTCACCAAAGTTCTTTGTACTAGTCCCTAGTAGCACACAAATATTATGCAATATTGATCAATATTCGTAATATTTTTTTATATTGTGGAATATTGTTCAATATCATAATAACTCACAATATTTACTACACAATATTGTGCAACAGGCTGTGCTACAAGGGGAGTAAAAGAGCTATAAAAATTAAAAACCACTGCAGTAGATGAACGACATTTGTAAAAACAAACACATCCGCATTCGACATACCAAGTCAATACTATCCTTATCTGTTCCTGTCCTCACCAGAAAGGAAGTCAATAATCACCAAGGTGGTCATAAAATCATCAAATGCTAAAGTACACAGCAAAAGGTAAACAATCCAACGTCGCACACCATTTCCTGTGCGATAGCATTGATCACATGGGCACCACCCCTTAAATTTAGAGGATAAAATGACGATATTAAAACAAGACTGACCGCTGCCAAGAATTCCGATTTCGCAAGCTGTCTCTCTTGAAAATGCTGCTCGTCATTCAATTGCAGCTGATGTTGTCACGCTCGACGACGCAGCAGACAGAAACCATTTTTAGTCAATTCTCGTCGACGCCAGAATTACAAATTATAGTAAATGCCTCCTTAAAAACCATTCATGTCGTCTAAAGATAGTGTTTTGTCTGCCTTCAGAGAAGTGAAAATCGAGTAAGTGATTTTTTTGACCCTGTAATCCTTACAATCACTTGGATTCCTTCCACCGTCATTTTCCTCCTCCAGTTCCAAATGTTATTTGCGTTCTTGCAAATCGAGTGCGATACTTCGAATGAAATGACATAACGCATTGAATTAGATACTTATCTACCCTTTTCTGCCTCACATGAAGTTATTTTTTCGCTTCAGTTTCCGGCTGTTTTAAAAAAAAATTATCTAATGATTTTGATCGTATATAAAAGAACATTTTTTGTAGCGTTGACTTAAGCAATTCAAAGAACTAACTCAAGGTTTATATTCGGTGATTAATTGATTCAAATGAATAGATTAAAAAAAAAAAAACGTTTCAAGATTTTTTTCATTTCAGTTTTAAACACCAACATAATCTGAGTTATCTGAACTAAAGGAAGAGAACGCATGAAATATTATTGTTGTTACTAATGGCAATTGCCATGGACAAGCCTGCTGATGTATCAGTGAATTTAAGCAGAAATAAACGTCTCTTGTTTTTGAAGTAGCGCTAGCTAGGGCCAAGAGTACGACTTTAACTACACACGCATCACAACCCATTTTATGGGGCACTTCATTCATGCATTTTCAATCATTCATTCTCAGATAGCAATTTAGATCTGGAACAGAGAACGATTACCTCTGACTCAGTACCCGCAGTGGTATTACTCTCGACATATAGGACTTTGTGACCCCGACCGATTTAACGAGCGCCAGTCACCACACACTCGGGGAATCTTCGGCCGCCGAGGTTTGAACTCGCAACCTAAGGAATATGAGTTCAACGCTCTACCAACCAGGCTATCCCGCCAATGAAATATTATTTTGTACCTAATTACAATTTGTCATTCCGAGTTGTTTTGTGCTTTAGACGAAATCAAAACTCCTTGTAGAACTGAATCTCTATTTATCTTTCTTTATCCAAGTGAAAATTTTATTTTAAAATCTACAATAACTATATCAATATAAAGTCCCATTCCCTCGGTCCATTGCCTTTATTGATGTGATCGTAAATCTGCCATCTAATCCACTGTATGACCACTGGCGTTTGTGAATGTAGGTCGGGAGCTTCTCGCAAACCATCAGTAAAAAAAACCCATCAAAGTGCCCCGAAAACTACCAACGAGAGGAAAGAGGGCAAAATGCGCCTGATCCAACGCGAGTAGAGGACTTAATAATAGGGCTCAAGATGTTCCCTCTTATCATGGCCAATATATTATTATATAGTTCCAGTTGGAAAAATATTTTTGATGACGATATGAACTATATTTTATATTGTTTGAAGTAAATGAATATTTTACTCCAACAAAATATACACGAATATAGATACGAAATATAAATTTTTGTAAAGGTTCGTCAGTCCTACCAGAGGTATTTCATATAATATTTTTGATTGGCGTATGAAACATTAAAATAAAATCTGTTCTTCTGCGATTAAAATTGAGTGACTTATAAAAATTTCAAAATCACCATTTTAGAAAAATTTTGCAGATGAATTCAGGAACTTGAAAGATTTCTTAATATAAATTCAACTAATATTTATATACGACATTTATTTAGATTAAAAAGCAATAAATCAGTCAATTTTAATCATAAAATAGTTTTTTTTTCTTAACTTTCTGATTGAGAGTGTCAGCAATTTTTTTTCACTGATTATGAATGATGCGGTACAACGGGACATATCGATACGTTACATGAGGAAACTAACTAAACCAGTAGAAAACGTAATTTTTTCAAATACATGCATTTATGGATGTCAAAATCTTAAAATGTAATTATTTCTCTCAATTTAAGCATTTTTTCAACTATATCTCTATCTCTAGTGATTTAGAAATTAGCTATTGTGTCTCAATAAGAGTGGAAACTCTGTATAGTAATTCATAGTATACGAATTATTTAACCAAAAATTCATTAATTTTGCCATTTATTAATTTATCCCATCGTTTAAAGCAAAATGAAACCTATATACTAGATACTACGAGTTCACACGTTTCCCAATTCCGATCAATCAGTGTTTTAAAAAAGAAATATCCAGTCTTGATTGGAAATGCCGATTTTCAAAAGTACAATTTTTTACTATTGGGTCATTTCTTAAGTTTTCTTGTTTTAAAAACATTTTTTTAAATATTTTCTTTAAAAAAAATGCTTAACTATATCAGTTTTGACAGTATTATAACCCATAGAATTTGAGTATAGTACTATATCGTAAACATAAATAATTCTTTGAATTTCAGTATGGGAAAAAAACATTTTAATTAATCGATTAAAAAGAAATACACTTAAACCAATTACAATAATTCGCCAAACCACTGGGAGTAGTCTCCCGAAAACATTCTCTCTTATAAATATACTTATATAACATTATCAGCACCTAATTAACAAACAATAGTTATGAAAGAACTTATTGCGGCGGGGGGTACCAATCGAAAAGAGGCGGTTAGTAAAAAAAGAAAAGAAAACCAAATGTGTATTTTCCGCACTTTTTTCCCTCATCTGACTGAAATCAAAATTCATCGCAGAGCTCAAATTATCAAAAAAAGAAGAAAAAAATTCATAGAAATTTCCATATTTTGATCATTTGATTTTGAAATATCACGTTTATATATGCTCCTGAAAGTACGTATGAACAAACAAACAGTTCCCTCCTTAATGAATTTGAGTGCCAATTTGAAAAGGATCTAAACTTCAGATATTAAATCAATGTATCAAATTTCAAATGCTTTCTTTTGTTCTTCGCATTGTAGTTAGTACATCACTTAAATTCGCACAGCAGGACAGATATTCTTTGAATAAACTTCATTCAAAATTTGATTGAAATATTCATATTTCGAAAATTCATTACATTCCAAATTTCATCAGCTTAGCTAAAAGCGCTTTTAAATTCCATGCTCGCAGATAGACATATACAATTCAATATTATACATACTGAATACAAATATATATGATATTTTACAATTCTTAATCTAAACCCTAATTAATTTCCTAATTTTCAATTTAAGTTAGCCATAGTAATATCATTCTAAAATTTTTTCTTATTTCCTCATCCATTCCACTTGTTCTAATTAATTAATTCAACAGAAGCCTTGTGAAATTGTTGAAGCGGCTAAATGATGACTAATTCCAACACTCTGGACTAAGGGATAAAAATCGTCCAGCCTTGCACATTCCATTAAAAGATCCTTATTATTCCCTTGCACGAGCTGTACATATGATAGACATGAGTTAAAGATCCCTATTAAAATATAAAGGTATATATTCAAAGGGATAAAAATTTAATCAGCTTTTCGTCATTCCGTTTTGTGTCGTTCTGTGTTGTGCTCATGGCTTTTACTTGTACATATGCCTGCTTCCCTTGATGGAATAAAACGAACTTAAAAATTCGAAGTGTCATCTGTGTCTTCAAAACTGCCTTCTGCTTTCAACATATATATTGATTTTCAGGCTCATATAGATCTGAAACGTAGATCGACAAAATCTCGGGTTTGAAGTTTTTGGCAATTACGATATTTTCTCTTCGTATACGAGACAGTAAAACAGGATGATTTACAAGGCATTTGGGAGAAACTAATGCTCAAGTTGAAAAAATGTGACAAAAGTTGCAATGATGGGAGAAAAAGACATTTTGAAAGGATTAAGAGAATGATATAGTACATACTTAAACAACAATTTCAAAACAAATACCATCGTAGATTTATTTTTTTACAGCAGGAAAGAGCATTTATGTAAGTTCATTTTCTAGAACAAGCCCATAATATTCATGAAGAATGTTTGAAGAGGGTTGGATAATACTTTAGACATTGTACTTCGAAAAATGAGGAGCGCTCGGGTGGCAAAAATTGACTCAACTCTGTCATGCATGGACTATTGCGCACAGTGCTTGTATGTTAGACAGCCATCAAGATTAGCATAGAAAGTAACGATCAACTAGCTACACAGATGGCAAAAGAGATACAGTATGAAATTTGACATGAGTATGTTTCAATGTTATAAACTCAGTGAAATGTTTGGAAACGTAATGATGTGTTTGTCCTTGGACCACAAGATGTGCATTTTGAAGTATTTCATTCATCTGTAATTTTACGAAAAAGAATCTCTTTATAATATATTTTTTACGATTAAATCCATTTTCATTTTTTTTACTTAAAGTAATGAAGTCACATATTTAAAGAAGGATTCTGACTTCTTAGTTTCCATTTAATTGTTAAAAATATAAAGGAATATTTGAAGTCTTACAGAGTGAAATCTCTTAAGTGAAGTCAGATTCTCCAGGTGAGAGGTTGAAAGTAGAAGTCAAAATTTCTGTGCAAGAGCCTAGGTAAGGAGGGTAGGGATTCTTTGGGAAATGTGATGTGTGTATGTGTGTCTTCTTACCAATATTTTAATTCTCGGCCATTATGCTTGATTATTAGATTCTTTTGATTCGTTATGAATTAGATTGATGAGTAAATCTGAGTCAATAAAAGCAAATAGAAACGCTCAAATCCTTTCAAACTGGGAAACAATAGTAATAATAAAAAATAAATAAATTTAAAAAAATGAAATCTGTTATCGCAAATTTCAAGTTATCATGAAAGGCCATAATTTCTTGAACGACCAATCATTGCAAACGTTTGGATTAATTAAACTATCTAAACTATTTTTTAAAAAAATATATTTTTATTAATGTTTGAAGAAAGCTTTCATAAAATTAAAAAAGCTGAAAAAAATTCATCTCAACAAAAAGTGAAATATTGGAGATTAAATGGGTCTTTATTTCGAAATTGCAACAATTTATCAATATTTTTGGAGTTACTGAGGTCTATTTTTTGAAGCAACTGAAATTTAAAATTTTATTCGTTGCCTACTTTATTTCGGAGATACCACAAAGCCTCATAACTAAAACAACATCATGTTCTCACATAATAAAAATGTTTGGCCAAGTTAGCTTCAAAAAAATTTCAGCGATTTGTAATGACTTTATTCTAAACCTTGCAACATATTAAAAATGCATTGCAATAATATAAGTATTAATTATGAGATAATAAAAATCAAAATATTCTGTTTTTTCCCCAAATGAAATAAATGTATTCAGTGATCAAAACCAGAAAATAAGAAGCAGAGGATTGACAAAAAGAAAATTCAAATATACAAATGAAAATGTATTCAATTTGGATATATTTAAAATCCCAGAATCAAAGCAGTGTTCGTTTTAGGAACCCGAGACTATTACTTTTGAGCGATTTTACAGCACAGAAAAGTGGTAAGCACTGAGTAAAATAACTTTTCCAGGGTCCTTTGTTAGACCTAGATTTTTCGTTCGTTTAAATATATTTCCTTTTTTGCTGAAAATTTACAATATCATTTTATCTCAATCCGAAACTTGAGGTTAATTTTCATTTAATGAATTCATTACTTACATTTAAACAATTTAACTGGAATTAAGTATAACCAATATATCCGGTGAATCAGTTGATAGTCAAAAACGACATGTAATTACAATAAAGTTAAAAGAATTTCAAGTCATAAATGAGACAGATGCGCCAAATTAAGTTTTTTTTTTTTTTAATATTCTTTATTCATCTTTGCAAATGAATGGAAACAAATTTTTTTAGCATTTTGCTTATTTAAAAAAGATGCTTCAATATGCAAAGAAAGAAAAACTCTACTGATGACTAATTTTTTATTTTCTACATGCATCAATCATTTTTGAAAAAGCAAACTATTTTTTAATACAAATTATACTTTTTTTATATATATTCAAAACAATATATGTAATTTAAATTTTCCAGTTGCTTTTATGCTTAAAATTATCAGGAATTCATTAGTACATTTTTTTTTCTTTTTTTTTACATTAAGAGTTAAAAAGCAATATTAAAAGCTCTTGAAAACATTTGCTTTCAAATTTGGTAAATCTTTTTTTAAGGATATTTTCTAAGAACAGATCTTTTAAATGTTCATAATTTTTTAAATGTTACATTAATCAAGCAAATTTCTTTAATGAATAGTAAATTCATATTGCCATTTTATATTTAAGAGAACAACTATAGCTTCTTATGTATTTTTAGAACAGAAATCAATAAATTATTAGTTAATATAAAAACTCTGACACAGCTCTGAGATGAATGCATGTATGGTTATATATGGAATTTTGGTCGCACTGCACCTTTAGATGCATGCAGTTTTCGCATGATTGGCTTTGTCGAAAATCACGCCAATTTCAATCGCTATAAATCACAATTTAGCTTCGTCTTCCACTTTTGGCATGAAATATCCGCATTCAATCAGCAAGAAATTTGGGCATATAAATACACTTTATACTTCCTTGATCAATCATATTTGCATATTGCTTGAAGGAACTGGTAATTGAGAAACCAAATATTTCGATTGGCCTTCAAAAGATGGAAAAGTCCAGATTGTCTGTAAAACACACCTAGCTTTTTTCTTGCACGATTTCCAGTAAATTTTGACAAAAAAAACAATAAACGGCGCCTATTTTTTCCTCATTTCTGTGGAATGTGACATTATGTCATTGGACCTCGTGTCAGCCGTAATGAGTCTCTTCACAAACGTAAGATTGCAACAATTGGTCTCTTAACACGTGGGAAGAAACGTCTTTTGATGCATGATCGACCAACCAAGAGCCGAGAAGAAGGCGTTCCTGAGGTTTGTGCAACAGCAGCATATTTCTTCTGCAGGAGGTTTTAGTAGCCACGATGACAAGGACGTTTAGATGAATTGCTTAAGACTTGTAAATCGCCTTTATCTCCCAAAATAAAGCCCGAGGAATGCTTTTAAAACCGAAGAATCGCAGCCGAAAATGCCGTCTTTTTTTTCAATTTTCCTTTTATTTGGGGAGAGTGACCGGTACTTCCAAGATGCACCGACCAGATTAGAATCTGTTTATTCTGACGTCCTTGTACTTATAAAGCTTCCTTCAGTGTAACCTTAGAAACATTCGGCAAGGTCGAAGAAAATCTGGTACATTTAATCTTCCGCATTGTTTCTTGTGAAGGAATGCTTCTTCTTTTAACATCAGGGAACGCTGATAGAACTAATTGAACAATGGCTCATTTGTCTGATTCCCGTCTGATCTTTCATATTTTGAAATACTGATGCAATAAAAATTATTTGAAAATCAATTTGTGCCATTTTTTAAAAAAAATAAGCAAGGTTATTTCTTTATAATTAAATTATTTATTGGTAGTGACGCCATTTGATATAATATTTCAGACTTTCCTTTTAATATTCTACGAATGCACCTTTCCTTTTGAGATTCCAAAGCTAATTGCTTCCAATTGCCTAAATAATTTAAAGCTTCAATTGGAATCAATTTGCTAACCTCCATTTTCCAATTCAGTTTTTATCTTTTAGAATTATATTCTACAGGTTAGATCCTAATGTCTTTATGGATATGATCGTAAATCTACCAATTGGCTCATTGTAGGACCACTCCTGCCTGTGGATGTCACTCTGGAGCTCCCTCCAAATTGTCGATAAAATGAACCGACATCGCAGAACCCCAGAAAACCACAAGTGAATGGAAAGAAGGGAAAATGTACCTCTCTCAAGACACGAAAGGGCCTTCAGTACGCTAGTTTAATTAATGAGTGGCAAGTTTAGTCCGCCCTAGGCATAAGCAGGGCCGACGTGCAACTATCTTATTGAGCGCATTTATGCAATGGTAATATCAGAGTTAAATAACTTACAATTAACTTTTGAAATAAAGTTTTATTGACATAAAAATAAGAAAAAAAAATTGCATTTTGCCTTTAATTTTTTTTAAATGTGTTACCATTTTGTTCCTTGTTAAACCTACATTAAGCATTTCAAAATGTGATTTAAAAAATCTTCGGATAAAAATTTTTTTTGAGGGGGTTTAATAATTTAAACATTTTTCTTTCTCCCTTTTTTTTATGTAAGAAAAAAAAGTGAGAGTATAAAAGTCATAGGTAGGAGACATTGACGCAAACCGATGAATAGATACGTAAGATAAATATTATTTATAACTTTTATTTCGAGTTTACGATATAATTTATACTACAAAAGGCAAATTTCATGATGGAGAGAATATCATTCAGAAAAAGTTTATAATTAAACAGTCTAATTTATATATTCTCTAAAATGGTTCTTTAAGCGCCCTCTGCTGGGGATTTTTTTTTTCATTTAAAAATAACAAACAATTTTCAAATCATGCTCACCTTTTTTTTTTTTTTTTGCCCTCTCTGTATTATTTTAATTGAACTTATGTGGTTTCCGCCTTACAGCTTAGTAGTAAATACCCGATTTTTACCCCCCGATTCAATAAGGAAGCACCCCAGTATCAAATCTTCTATATCGGGTTCTATATTTTCTTCTATCTTCTATATCTTTTTCGATTCGATTTAAAAGGGACTAGTGATAGCCGCGCGGCGTTGCCCGTGGCATAGCATCCGAGCAGAAAAATTAGCTTTAAATTTAAGTCTAATCTCCATCCGATATGACATGAGCGTGTTACGCAACACACACACACTAATATATATATATATATATATATATATATAACCGAAAAATAGCTACATAACAATTTTTTATAACACACATTCAGAAATATTTAGACTGTTAAAAAAGTAAACATATGATATGTCCGTAGATAAAACACGGGCGATCATTTATTTCCTAAGAAGATTCACTCAATCTTCGGGATTCAGTCACAGTGCGATTTAAAGAAAGATGATTATTTCTCTTATCAAAAGACTCTCCTTCCCTAAAAGTGGACATTATTTTTCTGATATTCGCTAACCGAACCGTTTCTTTCATCTTCCGACCAAGGTTGAATATCTTTTTTTTTCGGGGGAGGAGGGCATAATGAGTTTTGAATCTATGTTTAAAATCAGACGCAAACAAAGACGAATGTGCCTACCACAGCTCTTGCCATTTGCACATGCGAAGTATGAGGTTTTCACGCATGCGCGGATAAGTAGAAAGTTAAAATCGCAATTATAAAACTCCTTTTTTTTATTTTGATATGACTTGAATGCATCAAAACCTTCCCCAATAAATGCTCTACAAAATGGTATAAATATCTGCAATATCCGTTGACTATTTTTCGAGTTCTTGTGGTTCGCACATATATACGCTTTCAGGAGACTTCATTTTATGTACCCGTATGTATAGATAACAACAAATTGATCAGTATATTAATCAAAAACTACCAAGTAGAATGATTATATATTAAACAATAAAGGCTGTCCATCCCAGACTATGTGGTCCTGATTTGGCACTTGAATATTATTAGCTGCATTTTTTTTCTTTTTTTTTGGGGGGGGGGGAGAAACCGCTAAAGAAGAAAAATTTCACTTTCTGAAGGACATCAAAGAGTATTTTCTAGCGATAAGTTGTACATTTTATAAGAGTGGGGTAATTAAATCCACCAAAAGTTATCAAATAATTATAAAATAAAGTAATTACATATATTACATAACTGAATAGATTTTTTTATCTATCTATATCTATAGCTATATATTCAATTTATCAAAAAAGTTAGGCAAATATTTCGAACCCAATATGTTCAATAATGGCGTATGAAAAATGAAAATTCATATACAACGAAATCGGCTTAGCATAGATACAAAACTTACGCCGAAAATTTGACTAATCACTTCATCCAAAAGAAGTTCCTTCCTTGAAAAATTACCAAATCTTTTTTCAAAATAAGTTATAAAGAATTTTCTTGAATACATAGCCATAGACTTATAAAGTGAAAATAGAAAAATGGTGCCTTTAAATATACGAATAGATAAAAACGCAACTATAGAACATCAGGCTCTCAAGTGCATCATTCAAATGAATGTTCTTTTCAATGCGTGCGGAACAATTATCTCTCCACCTATTACGGACCTTGTGCTATTTAAAAACGATAGTAAAAACAAATTCTGTCCCACCAATGAAAGTCGTGAATGTATGGGGTAAAAGGGCAAGGAAAAAACAATTTAATTTTGAATTTTGAAGCACGAAACTGAGTCAATATTATTTATTATCACGAAAGGCCTTCAGACTTTAAAATGTAAATTTATAGTTTTTTTTTTAATGTTATAGCTAGTATGTTCTTGAAACTATTTTTACTTTCTCATAGAAGTACATGCAGAAATATTAAAAAAAAAATCTTACTAATCAGGCATATATCAGACCAAAAGACTATCGGACTTAAAAAAACTGCAAAATTATCTTACAATTATTTTTTTGAAAAAAACGCGTTTTTTTACAGCAAAATCTATTATTGTTAAATAAAGAAAAAATGTGAAATTATACAGAAAAAAATACTATATATTATTTGTAATATAAATATTACAAAACTAATTCAAAATCTTATTGTTTAGGTCGTTTGATTGTCATGAAAATTTGCAAGTAGCCAGGTAAAAAATAAAGTTAAAATAAAAAAAAATGTTATTAAGTCATAAAAATTTACGGACTAAATTTCATTAAATGTAGTAATCAATGGGATACGTGAACCAATCACTCCTTTAACCTTCTGCACACGGTAAAGTAATTCGGTGCTTATTATTCACCTAATACAAGGACTTGCTTAATACTCCAAAAATATATACATTTAATTTTTTCCGAAAAAATCTATTTACAATTTTTTAAATTTCAAATAACCCGAAAAACCATTCTACATCGTCATGTCACTCTAGGTATTTTGAATAATGATAATTAAAAGAATAAATATAAAAAACGTCAAAATGATGCACCATCTTGAATGGTGAGAGATAGGCGCTATCCAAGTGCAAAGGGTTAACAGTTTTTCAGATCTTGGAATTAAATTGAATACAATCACCGTTTTTAAATGGAAAGCATTACAATTGGAACTCATGGAAAGCATTACAATTGTTCGATATAATAATAAATAATTAACAAATCGGTGATATATAATTTAGCAAAACTATGATGGCAAGTTTAAGTGAAAATTTAAAAAAATGTATAATTTATTAAGAAGTATTAATTTTATAATCAATATTAATTTAAATGTATCATTAATACATTAAATTTGCTTTCCATTTCCATGTATTTGTAAACACAATTGACGCGACATCTAGCGGAGCTCATACAAACCATTTATTTAGTTCGAATCAGATGTTTGATTTCCCGGACTATGAAATTGAATTAAAAATGAAAATAAAATCACGAATAATCTAATACATCACGGTGCCATTGTGACAAAGATGCGATTCCTCAGGCCGTACGGACCCATACTTCGGAAACTATCAATTTATATTCCATGTAAAGTGAAAATTTGGAATTCTACAGAATTTAATTTTCTGAATATAATTAACTTTTATAAGAAAAAAAATGTTATCTAAGGAAGAAAATCACGGGCATTTTATTTAAATTCCATATTTATTTAACAGTTTTTTCTTTCTTTTAAATATTTTTTCAACATAATTCGTAACATTAATTTTACTAAAACTTATGACACCTTTCAATTAATTCCAAAAGATTAAAATTAACAAATAAAATTCAAAATTGATTTAATTATGTTTAATGTCTACTATGAAACTGCATTATAGTTGTTGTGGATCAAAATCTGCGTAATCCTGAATCATAATCATATGAAAATGATGATACTCGAATCGGCAGCCTTTCTTCAAATTTTCGAACTTTGGAAAGAGGTTTTTGTTTCAAGCTCAATGAACGCAGTTGTTGCATTTGCATTGCATATCTGAAATCACACAACGACTATTATGCGCTATCTCGTGCTTTTGACCCTTGGTTAGATGACGTGATTAACACATGGTGGCGTTCTCCGTTAGAAATTTCAAATTTAATTTAATTATATTAACGTCTCATTTCAAGGCAACACTAGGGCTAATTTGGTACTGACCTCGTAATTTGGAACCACGGTCAAGTGACGAGCACGACACCTGATATCCCTTCTCCAAACTTCCACATCACATCAACGGCAAGACATTTAACCCCAAAGGATTTAATGTATACTAGGCCCGCTTACATAACAGTTCTTCGATGGAATCGCATTTCAAACCTACGACCCTCAGGTCCCGATGAAGTGACTTTGCCACCAGGACACCTCGGCCTTTTACATCAGTTGGAAGACATTTGGTCTGGAGGATATATGTTGCTGGTTCAGCCATAGAGGAGCGCGTCTTCAACTTTATCTGGTATTCTGGGTTCGAGTACCGGTTCGGGCATGGTTCTTCTTTTGTTTTCTATTTGTGAGGCGTGTGAATGTGCCCCACCCCTTCTGTAAAAAGGGGTTAGGCAAGCGAAAGTAAAACATGAAGTAGCTAAGTCGTACTCTTGGCCTGGAATCTATTACACTCGAAACCGAGACTTTAAAATCAAATTACACAAGTTCTTTCAATGGATACAGGAAGTGGATATTTTATGAACTTGGTGATAGAAGCTCCAACCTTTCTATCTGAAGTGCCTAAAACTCAAGAAGATAAAGTTCTCAAGAGGCAATGGTGTCCATTAAAGTGATTCGTAACATGTTATCTACAAATTAATTGCATGCAATGGCTGTGTCAGATAGGCATTCTTTTAACTGCTTTCTGATAAGCAATGGATGCATCGATTAAATTGGCATGGTTCACTACATAGAAATTTAAATTGAATCAATTTGATGAAGGAAACGAATCCAAAAATTGTATATGCGAAGTAAATTTATTGTATTTTCGATTTAAGCCTAACTCAGGGGGGGGGGGGATCTTTTAAAGGTTCCTCAAATTTGTTTCTTTTTTAGAACTGCTTATTGAAGTATATTCAATGTTACCGATATAAATGTAGAAAACGAAACAAAATTCTTGTAATTTCTGAAATTCATTCCATTATGAAGAGTTTATATGCAGATACTCTGAATAAATAAAACATGAGGTTATTTACAAGTTAAGTGAAAAGATTGTACACTTAGTCTCTAACTTTGAATCAACATTTCATTATACGTTAATTACCTGAGACTTAATATCATCATATATTATTATGGAAACAGCAGACTTAGAGCATACATAAAATCATTTAGTAATCAAAACAATTTATGACCGAATAAATTAGCGACATCTAAAAATGCTATCAAACTTTTAAGTAGAAACCATATTGAATTTATATTGCAATAGTAAGCAAAGAATCAAGAAGCCCATTTCCAAAATTTTCTATATAAAATTTTCATTTACTCAGATCTCAAGGCAGTTTTCTTGAATATCACTTTTTCAGAAACAAATAAGAAATGAGTTATTTTCCTATAAGCTTTCAATCACTTAGTATTAGGACTTTTAAGAAAATTGACTAAATAGGTTCTTGGTATTGTTTCATGTTAACTGGGAATCATACCATGGCAAGCAATTTCTTGTACATTAGAAAGGATGATCACAAACTAAGCAATAATTCCAACCATTCATTTACAGTGATCTGCAATATATAATATTCAAACATGATTATTTAATTATGTATTTAAATGCATTATTTCTCAAAAAAAAAATTGAAATTATAATAAGTTAAAGAAATGATGCATTTTGTATATAAGCACGTATTTCATTAAAAAAAATTAACGAAGCAAACAAAAAAGTCTATTTAAACACAGTTAAGGAATTATCAAAGACTAAGACAAAGATTCTAATTCGTAAATAGAATTAACAAAACTTTTTTTTGTGTGTGTGTGAAGATTTACAAAAGCGAGATTTAATTTTTGGGCATTGATTCAGTATTCAAAACACTAACTAAAAAATCGGTAAAAGATAATTGTAAAAATATTACAAAATAAGTTTGTATTTGGCGGTTCATAAAGATAAATTGATATTATATCCATATAAATTATTTTAAAATAATTTCTCACAACAACAGAGCCCGAATATAATTCGTAGATAATCTTCTTACAGCATTATAACAGGTGAACAAAGCATTGAATAAATTCAGTTGTCATATTATAATAAATGTATAAAATTAAAACTATTCAAGATTTCTGAACTCTATACTTAATATATTTTGCTTTAATTATGCGATCGTTATCATTTTGAAATACATACACACAACGAAATAAATAATCTAAGAATATTTCAAAAACTATTTGGATGCTTTCAAAATATTAAAGACAAAGAAATCATTAAAGAGAATTTTATAAAACAAAGATTTTAAAAAGTTTTAAATATCTTATTTGACAGAATATAAACTTACCTTATAAAATAATGCACATTACAGAAGTTCATAGGAACTCAGCTCACTGTCTTTATAGAAGTCGTTTCCAAAAATTCATCCGAGTATTTATAAGACACGTACGGTAAAAATCGAAGTTCTGAAAAGTAAATAGAAACACACTATCGCTCATATTTCAGACGCTGTTATTATCCCTTTCGTTTTCGCATAATGCAAATCGTACAGTAGGGTTACAATCATTGACAGACAGAAGGAGATAAACGATCGCCAATGGAAGCTTCCATCAAAGAATAGTGAAGTTGATTGTAAAAATAAAGCAATTCAAATAATGACCTTTAAGCTGGTATTATGCCATACAATATTCGGGATTACGGTCTCTGATCAAATATTTTATAGGATTTACTTCATGCTCCATGAAGTATATTAGCTACACCGATAGTACTCCGCCAAAAGTTAAAATTGATAGAATGTTCGTGCATTTCAAATTTGAATCTGATTACTTTATTTTCAACTTAAAAAAAAAAAAAAAAACCAAACGATTTTTGCACTGAAAACAGCGCAAACGGTTTTTGCAATAATAGCAAAGCAGATTTTTTTAAAACTATTATTACTTTTTAATCTAAATATCAGAGTCTGAAAATGTTGCCATTTAAAAATATTAACGATAAATATATAAAATTTCGAATTAAAATAAAGGTTGAGGTGTTGTGATATTTTTGCGGAAATGGTTTGCATAATGTTTGTAATAAAAAGAGAAATAAAAATAGAATTAAAACAAATTCTAAGAGCAAAAAAAAAGGGGGGGGGTAGAATTAGAAGGCAAAATAAATAAATAAATAAATAAAATAAATAAAAAAAAAGTAAAAGAAAAAAAAAGAATTAGAATGAATTTTAAAAGAATTATGTTATAGAACAAATTCTTTATTATTATGGTGAAACAAAAACGCTGGAATAACACATTTTTTGTAATAATTTAATAGGTTTCAAAATTAGTTATTGTAAAAATATCGAACTATGGAGTGCAATTAAATTTAAAAAGAATTTATATTTACAATAATATCCAATTAAAAGAAATAATAATAAAACAATATAATGATTTAAACATAATTGCAAAAAAAAAATGCTAAGCTAGAATAGAAAGCAGTCATTTTGAATATTAAAAGTGCAAATTTACTTGATTCATCTATTAAGGACAATATTTATTAACCTCATTTATTTATTTCCCTCTTTTTTTAAAAAAAAACGTAACATGTAATTTTATACATTTGTTTATTCTCTAAATAGATGTATCTACAGAAATGCTAATATGCTAAAATGTCAAGGATTATTCCATCAACAACATGCTTTGGCATTTCCCTCAAAACAGAGATGAACCAGTCTTTTGAACTCGATTGTAATTTACTTCTATCTGAAGCAACTGTGTTTGGTGAGAGTGACATTTAATAGTTAAAGCGAGGTTAACGCTCTGCGCAGGAACAAATGGGGCCTTTTTATCTTTATCCCCTAATTAGGAAGGTCACAGCAAGATTCCTGGAATGAGGGTGTGGTTGGCTCATCCATTTAGTAAATCAGTTATTAGGAGAGATTAAGTCCCCAGTAGGGGTCCCCAATTTGGGTAGATTTGTTGAATAATAATAAGCAAAAATATTCGATATTAACAGCTATACTCGAATACGAAATGTAAATAGTTTTTTTTAACATCATAATTTTATAGATAGTCATATTATCTGTAATTTGTGTTTTGCGTAAAGAAAATAAACCTTTCAAACTACTCAACATGGTGAATAAGCAGTCTTATATAGATCAAATTTGGTGCATAATTATTTCTTAAACAGTAAATACATACTAAGAAAAATTTATTCATAATTTTAATTTCAAATTAATAAAAAAAATTTGAAAAATCGAAACTTAATAAGGGCAAAAATCACTTGAGCTCTATTTCAAAATAAATGAATAATAAAAAAGCAACTTTTCAGTAATTCTTTTTATATAATTCAGAAACATTTTTTAAAATATTTTTATGTATATTTCACAATAATACATTTCATTATTTTAAGTATAGTTTTTATACTGCAAAAATATCGATTACAGTTTCTGTGCTCTATTTATCATTGTATATAATTAAGATTGAATTTTAAAAAAAGAATCAACCTTAAACATTATCATATCGCGATCTTCAGACAAAAGATTCGAAACACTTTTGAATTTTTAATCCACTAATATGCGATGAAGTAATTCACGAATAATATAATTGAATAAATATAATAGAATGGATTTTTTTTCAGCTATCATCTAAACTTCAAAAGCAATGCTTTAAAAAGTTATGCACTATCAATTACATCTCGTATTGTCTTTATTTCCAATACTGATGATAATTTGCACCATAACATATAGCTTAGATTCATTTAATTCGGTTCTTTTCGAATTTGAAATAGTTTCGAAATTTAAGTGATCAAACCTATCTAAAAATAGTTAGATTAGTTTGAAATTTTCTCATTTAGAACGATTTAATTAGATTAATATCTGATTGAAGCTGCAGTGGTAACCCTCTCATATTATTCTTGAATCCTTGCCAGAAGAAAAGAACGATATCTGACGATCATTCTATCAGAACGTTCACACAGTTAGAGGGAGGGCAGGATATTTTGCAACATGGATCTCATAGATTTACTAATGTCCATAAACTAAGGATAATGCAAGTTCAGGAAAAGAAAGAGTCAGAAGTGAAACGAATATGACTTATTAGTAAAACCTATATATGAAACAAAAGGTAAAAAAACAAAATAGATGCTATATGGTTAATAGTATCAATAAAAACTGTGATTTTTTGCTCTCTGGGGCAAATTACGAAAAAAAAAGAGACTATTTTCAAAAATTAATATTTTATGGTAGTATGATGGTTAATGCATACTATGTCTCCCAGACGATGCATTACAGTCCCTACAACACTTAGGCATGTTGCGTATCAAATTACCGATCTGATATTAGGGAATATTACACCACCCATCAAATGATGCTCTCCGAAGTTCCGGTAGACATGTAGGAGGTGGTTGAAGGGCTGCAACTCGTCGGTCAAACATGTTCTACTGGATTCAAGCCCAGTGAGAATGAAGGCCGATCCATAAGGGTGATATCCTCCGATCGAAGACCTTCGTTTACGATGTTTGCACGGTAAAGACGGGCGTTATCATCCATAAACATGAATTCTGAGCCAATGGTGCCCCGAAACAAACCTATATATTGTTCCAGAATGACGTCCCGAATATATTTGACATGTCATGGTTCCAATTCGAACATGCAGGTCTATTCTTGAACCTAGAAGTATTCCTTCTCAAAGAAGCAATTCTGTACCACCATAACGATGTCGTTCAATGATGTTCTCTTGATGGCAATGGGTAACTGGTGCTCTCCATATGAAAGTCCAATAAGAATCAGACTTAAAGTTATACCTGGACTCGTCGGAAAACATCACAAGTGCACTGTTGCGGTGTCCATAATGCATGCTCTTTAATCCAGGCTAAACACAGGCGACAGTGAATTGCAGTAAGTGGGGCACATCTGACAGGCCTACGAGCTTATAGACTAATCTGCCCTAAGCATCTGTACATGGCTTGCCTTGAAACTCTTGTACCAGTGGCTGAAGTGAGCTGACGAGACAGGTCTGATGTTGCGTTCCGTCTGATTCTTTTGGCTGTAACTGCCAAATACCGGTCCTCATTCAGCGTTTTAGCTTTTATTCGACCTGTGATGTAACGTCTGCTCACATTACCATCATTTTGGAATCGTTGCCAAACCTGGGGATGACACTCTGCGCGATTCAAAATTCTTCGAATATTTCCAGCTGGGTAAGCCCACATTCCAGACGGCCGATAATTCTAACCCGTAAAAAATAATCCAAATACATTCTTTGTGACATAACTATGCGGTTATTGCATTGAAAGGCTTATAAAGCGCTTGCGAACAGTTTTACTTATTTGCCTGTATTTCCTATATATCACTCTCTTACCCTCTTGTCATTGTGATGTACTGTCGGTGCCATCTGGTGGTTTCCTTCAATTTGCATATGACTTTTGAAGATGTGTGTAGTCATTTTATGGATGATATAAGTGTTTTTGAGTTCTATTTCTGCATGATGCTGAATTACCCTTAATTTATGTACACGAGCATAGATACAAACACCTATCTTCACACTCCATCTTTCTTATAATGAAAGAGAAGCATTGGAATTAGATTTTTCAAACTTTCTCGACGTCATCTAGGAAAAAAATCTTCTTTCAGCATAAACGTTCATTTTGATAGTAATAATAAAGTTTATATCTGTAAAACTATTAAACAATTTTAAACATATTGAAAGTTAGTTAATTCTCTTCATTAAAAACCGTCGATATATTCATTTATATTTATACATAGGAATTTATGAATTATCGTCGCTTCATGAGGATAAATGAGATAGGTGTACAAACAGTTGTCATTTCTGAGAATGTTTATATGACTAAGATTGTGCATCCTTTAAAAATAAATGTCTATAAATGTGATGGGGAAAAAAACAGGGGGCGGATTTTTTTTCCTTAATTTTTTCTCATTTGAAAGTTTGAGGCTTTTTGTTCTTTCTCGAAATTATGAATAAATAATTAAAATTGAATATGCATCTTGTTCCTCTCATAGCTGAATATAAAGTTTCTTATAAATGAACGATTTTTATGACAAAACCATTTACCAAATTTCACCTATCTAGTTTATTGTGCTTCTGACATATCTTGTCCATATTATACGAAAATAAAATATATAAACAATCTATACTTGGTTTAAAATTTTGTATAAAATTTGGGTATAAGCATAATTGATTTAATCCCGTCTTGCGTAAGTAACTGGGATGAAATGAATGATCGTCTTACATAAAAATTGAGGATAGAATCCTAACAACCCTCATCGATCCCGATATGGTACAGTCGGGATGATAAGTCAGCAAAACCACTCAATTACTGTGCTTCCAAGAAAAGAGAGAACCATCTTACTTGACCGGCTACTCTTCGTCTACATACTCGTTATGCTTTTTTCCACCAGAAGGATAAAATATGTTTTTAAAATCTTGGCATAAAAAACGTATGCTAAAATTCAAGTTTTTAACTTGCAGCGTTATAGAATTACAACATTCTCATATCTATGAACGGATTTGATGGTACTCATTCATATTATTGATAAATCTATATTAATAAAAATGGAACTCGAAATGCGTTGCTAAGCGCAAAACTAGAGAACGGCTGAACCGATTCGGCTAATTTTTTTTTAAATATTTTCGATAAGACACGAGGATGGTTCTTATGGAGAGAAAAAATGAAAAAACTGCGAGGAAAATAGTTAAAACGACACTTTTCTTACTTTCCCGCCAAAAATCTTCATTTCCTTCCCCCCACACCAATTGAGCAAGATAGCAGGAAGTAATAAATTATGATTTGTTTGGAAAGAAATACGCGAAGTCTGTTGTTTTTCATGTATAGATAACGGGATGTTGAAAAAAGAAAGAAAATAGTTGCTTTTATTATTAGTCTGTATGAATATTTAATCAACGCCTGCTCAAAATAAAATCTGGGCAGGGAAGAAAAAAAAAGAATAACAAAGGGAAAAAAGAGTTTGTAGAAACAAAAGTAGTGAAGAAAAAAAAGGATAGAAAAAAAGAAGAAGTATGTGTGTGTTATTATTATCCATTATTTCCTCTGTGCGTGGCATTTTCCGAGTTGTTTTTAAACTTTCGCATCTCTTGAAAACCAATTGTGTCTTTATTTGTTTAGTGTGTTTAAATTTATGAAAATTTGAATCTAATTATTCTATAAAAACGTAGAATTTTAAACATTTCCCTCCACCATTTAAGTAAAATATCAATTCCGGGACAATCATTGTACAGATAGAAAGAGAAAGATGAGTAGTACAATGAACAGAACATCTGAAAAAAATAATACTAAATAATACTATAAATGAATTATATGATTATCAAAATTTGTTTGGTTTAAAAATATTTTATTGAAAAACCTTATGAGACTTAACTACATAAAATATTATATAACTACATAAAATATTATGAGACTTAACTACATACTTAACTACATAAAATATTGAGACTTAACTACATAAAATATTATGAGACTTAACTACATAAAATATTATATGGAAATTTCAGCGAGCATTAATGCAGGCGAACCGACTGGTCGCCAAAGGCGGCTAGTTTATTATAAAATTTTATACATTTTTACAGTTTGAGTTCTTAAACACTAAACGCCTCAAAGCGAACCGCTAGCACGCAGGAAGTATTGGTTATATTTGATTTCAAATACATCTTTTCTGTTCGTGAATCCGCCAAACATAAAAGCCTGTTATAATTACTTGTCTTAGTTAAGTTCTGTTTCTCGAGAATATGAAACTTTATAAGGGAGATCAGTTACATGATATTATAGCGTTTTCAAAAAGATAAGTGTTTCGTTCATTTTTTATATAAATTTCTTGGTATCGTAACATCACTTTTATGTCATTTTCATAAACTATACAGAGAGTAAACAGACTCTTTATTCTTTGACTTTCAGTAATGACAGAAAATCACGAGAACAGTTTGTTGATGGGGGAAAAAATGAAAGCATTTTGAATTTCAGGACATGTTTATCTATTCTTCTTATGAACGACCAATCAGCGTGCTACTATTCTTAATAATAATCTATTATTGGAAATTAGAAAAGAAAATTTAAAAAAAAATTGTCAAAATCTAGAAAAAATGCCCGAATTTTAAATTGGTATCATTGAAATGATATTTTTTAAAACTTTGAAGTGATGTAAAATTCATTTTGGATACGATAATATTTTTGACCTTTATCGTGGAAAAACACCAAAATTCAACTTAATTTTTCCTTAATTAATATTTTAATTAAAAGCTATTAAAAATCTCACCGTGGTGCACATTCCAGAGACCCAAAGTAAATACGGGGCAGATTTGGTATCTGTAGATTAAACAGTCAGACCAAAACAAGCGAAAAAACACAAATTCATTCATCTTTATTATTATTATTAATATTTCGAATTTTATTCACCTGCCTTGATGCATTTTCTATATATCATATTTAGCAGACAGAAAACAAATAGTTTCAAAGATGGTACCTATACACTGTGGAAATAATAATAATAATAATAAAAAGTTAGAAATTTAACAAAATCTTGAGATCGGACTATTTTAACAAAACGGGGAAAAAAAGAAAAGTGAAAGCAAGAAAAAAAGACGTAACAAATGATACAGTAAACAAATGATAGTAAAACAAAAGACATGCCTATATAATGACATAAAAGAGCAGCTGAACAGGAAAAAAAATCGTCTAAAAAAGTACAAGTTTTCACGTGATCTCTTACAGCTGCAGGAGGTTAAAAGAATTATCATCTGCTTTTATACCATCGCGAAGCGAATGTGATAGCCATTAAATAAAAACAGTCACTAAAAATATGTTGTTTTATTCCAGAATTTAATATTTGTCACGAGTGTTTCGCACGAAATTTATTAAAAAAAGAATAGTCATTCAAATTTATGTAGATAATTATCGTATCGGTTGTAACTAATCTCATTTTCAATTAATAAATAAAGGAAAATGCATGCATGAGTGCGTATTGTGCTTTATAGGATTCACCATTAAACCTAGAGGCTAAATTTGGCATAGATATATTTTGGAAGGTGAAAATGTGCATTTCGGAAAAGATTTTTTGTATGTTAATTCATTAAAAATTAAAATAAAATATGACTTTTTTCTGCAGTAACATCCAAAAATATTACTGCACAAAAATATTTATCATACCATCTTAAAAATGATTTTTATCTTGCCTTTAGAATAGAAATTATAAAAAACACTGAATTTGGATTCAGGGAAATTCATATCACTCTGAATCCAAGAAGTTTATTTTTGGAACTAAAATTTTGCAAGTACGGTAAATGAAAACCATTTTAACCTAGATAGACGAAATTTTATTCATGGTATTACTAAATTTATATTATCAAATTTTGAAGGAAATCCTTGTTAGTCCGGCTGTTCGAGTACAAGTAAACTCGATACCTAAAAAAATTAATCAAGGAATTAAATTGATACGATTGTTGTTTTTATCGGATTATGGGCCAAATCTTCCAATGAATTTACTGTCTATCGGCCTGTACTTTCGCATACGTGTAAGAGCAATTACTTAAATTAATGAAATTTCGATATGTGATTTTCTGACTACGACTGTAATTCCGAGTCAAATTTTGGTTCAACTCGGTTAGAAAAAATGCATCCAATATTATGATAGATAAGGGGAAAGACTCGTTTCACTTCTAAGGTCTATATTTTGAATAAATTTAAATGAATTCGCCGATAACATACCAGATATCCACAGCATGATCCAAAATCCATAATTTTACGCAGTTTTGAGAGAGAAATGAAGGCTTCATTAGAAAGTATGTGAAAGAAAATTTCGGAGAGGCCTCTTCTGCAAATTTTATTTTTAAAATGTATGTCTTATTTATACAATAGCGATTAAGGGCATACAAAAAGTAATATATAGATATATATATTACAATACTAACTAATACACAAAACTAGCGTTTTCTACAAATTATTATCCACATAATTATTTTCTACAAAATATTATTTAAAACAATAATATTTTTTAAAATTAACAGCAGGAAAACTTTAAATTACTGATTAAATTTTGCTTAACATTCTGATTAAATGTTTTATCTTCGTGTACCTGCCTATTATCTAAGAAGTAAATGTATAACAAATTTGGTCTCAATTTGACAGTTTGTCCTTTAAAAAGTTTTGTATGATTTTTTCCATCAGGTATTTCGCATGTCGAATTTACAAATTGAATGCTAAGCTAAAAACATTACGAGCTAATATTTTTTTGCTTCTCGTGCAAAGTTAAAACTTATTTAATGCAATAACAAATTTGGTCTTAATTTGACATTTTGTCCTTTAAAAAGTTTTGTATGTTTCTTGGATCAGGTATTTCGTATGTCGAATTGACAAATTGAATGCTAAGCTATAAACATTACGTGCTAATATTTTTTTGCTTCTTGGGCAAAGTTAAACTTCCACACAATTAAGATTAATCAAATAACAATCACTGTTTAATTAGATTTTGACTTTTATATTACATCTCATTTCTTATATTATTTTTACATTGAAAGTACTACAAACCCAAAGCTGTAGTAAAGAGGCCTCAGCCTAAGAAAAGTTTTGGGTATGCCTACATTTTCTCAAGGCAAACTCAGTGGAGGATTTTTCCAGATGTTTCTCGGTCGTTGGCGTATATCTTCGGTTGTTTATTTTAACTCTTTTAGTTCACTCTATATACAGTTCCGTATACGTACTCTCAAGATTGTTGTTTCTTGGAAGATCATAAGTCATTGAAACCTGCAAGTTACACTTCCGCATTTTATCAAACGATATTGCAGAATCATTGCATAATAGGAAAAAATTGATAGTTCTTCGAATTTAGCGGTATTTGAACAGCTGCGACAGCAAACTTTCCGCAACACGTGGCCTAACAGAACATATTAAGTTCGATTCGTTCGCAGAGAATGAATTTTTTTTTTACGTTTCTGGCAAGCTAACTTTCTTCCTCATTTTGTAAATGACATTTTAAAATCATATTTTGGAAGTCGTTTAGTTTAGTTATCCATCGAATTTATATTCTCACCTTACAATTTTATTCGCTTTTGTTGATACGCAAAGATTTAAGAAGAATTTGGAAAAAAGTTTTTTTTTTTTTTTGATTGATTGAAAGGTATATAGTTTTATAGAAGTAGTGAAAAAAGTAATGGAAGCATCAAGTGCATAGATGAAACAATGGATTTTGACGTATAATCCACAATATGTTTCATTGGGTTTTTAATTTCGTCGTATAAGAATTTGATAAGAATCTCAAATTTTTCTTTCAAAACAGCATATCAATTTTTATCTAATTATTTATTACAATATAATTGAAATATTATTTCCATGTAAATCTGTCAAATGTTGATATTCTCCAGTGAATGTCAGCATTTATGTTGTCGCCATTCGTCATTCATCGTACGATAAAGTCGACATCTACCGGAGAATGTTGACATATAGCATATACACATACATACACAAATAGTAACAATTACGAACAGATTAGTCTACTGATTGTAAATCAACTGAAGGATTTGAATAAAAACGTAATTTTAATTGAAGGAAAATTTAATATATGAATTCTAACAATAAAAACCATGTGTTGAATTTCATTTATCTAATTCATTACATATAAAGATTATTGTCTTCATATGGACATAGAGGGATAGGCATGTTTACTTTTAAAGGAGTTTTAACCTTTATTTAATGTATAAGGCGAACACAAAGGTTTGCATTTACAAAGAAAATTTATTAAAAAGGAACTGTTTCACATAAAAACAAACATATATATGTAATTACATTTTTTAATTTAATTTCCTAATTTTTTATTTTAATTTAGCCCATATTAAGTTCCATTTAAAATATTCTCTTATTTCCTGATACAGCTCCTACTTTAAAATTTTTTTTAATTATTGCTAACACGCGCTTAACAGAATTGCTGTTCGTTGTTCCTAAAAAAAGGGGTGGGAGTGGGAAGGGATACAAACTCTTAACTCTGGAACATACTTTTAAAAAGGTACCCAAGATTCTTTTGCCTAAACTAATGCATATATAAAAACACTTTATTGGAGTCTTACAGTAAAATCACTGTAGGGAAAAAATTTTGTCAATTTGCTCATATATTGAGATGTAAACAGACGTCAATTTGATACTCGCTTCGTTCTTGTACAAATTATGACTCCGAAGATGAAATAAATCAGAGTTAAAGTTTCAAAACTTTTTACTTTTCTACCTCGCATCTGCAAAAATATTTTTGCATGTGAATATTTCAGTTTTTTAAAAAAATCTTTATTTCAAATAGCTTTTTCCTCCTCCAGATAGAGTATTAGCCAAAGGGACGTAGATGCTCTAACATCGATAGCTGAAAACGGCACTCAAAAGAGAAAAACTTAGTACATTTTAGGATTTCATGAGAGTAAGTCACTGATTAGGCTGCATAAAAGCTTTAAAAATGCATATGGATGCAATCCTTAACATGTTAACTTCTTCAAGCATTGGCATGACAAGTTTATAGAGGAAGGCGATGTTTGTTGATCTTCCAAGAAGTGGCAAGTTTACTGTAAGTGAATAGATGACGAATGCTATCTGGGAAACATTTACACAAAATTTCCGCGAATCAATTCATCTTGCCTCAAGAGAACTCGTTCGTTTCCCAGGGAACACAGTATTTTAAGTTTTACACAAGAGGCGTGTTTATAACATGCAAATTGTTCAAGCTTTGAAACCAAATGACAGCATCGACGTCAACCTTTGCTGAGAAGATTTCTGACCGCACTGATAATAATTATAAGCTTAAATGTAATTCCATCAAATATAACCCTGTTATATTTAATGGATAAGATTCCTTTTTATTCATCAGGCAAAGTGAATAACACAATGTTCAGATACGGAGTTCTGGAAACTGTACCGATGAAGGATCGCGATACGAACCCGCGATGCTAGAGTCAGTAGCCGAGTAACATGGCCATAATACAAAAGTCGACTTTGGTATCGTATATGTTATCTGGCTTATGAAGCTAGCGCCACAGTACTCCCCCACCATTGAGTAGGCGGAGGGACGACCGATTTCTATAACGTCAAGCGTTATGGCGTGTTGCTGCTTGCTTGCGTCAAATGGGTCTGACGACTTTGCTTTGCTTGCTTGCGTGAAGTGGGGTTGGCGGCTTTGTTTGCTGGCGTCAAGTGAGTTTGACGACTTTGTTTGTTTTTGCTGCGTGTAGATGGCGCCCCGACTGTTGCAGGAGGTTGCGTTGCCAAGGTCACCTATGTACCAGACGAAGATCTCGATACGAACCCGCGACGCTAGGGCTAGTAGCCGAGTAACATGACTATAATACAAAAGTCGATTTCGGTATCGTAGATGTTATCTGGCTTATGAAGCTAGCTCCACAAAACTATGGCCCAACATGAAAGGGACACTCCTAAGATTCATGTTTGGCCTAATGCATGATAAGGTTATTCGATATTTCTTCTTTTTCAGCATCTTTCGTTGTAGGAACGATCTATCTTGAATGTTACAGTCAGTTTTAGCTTTTCAATCAGGAGAATACCAACCATGAGTAATTTATCAACAGGTTCCGCCACAATGGGCAATTCTCGTTCATGAATTCCACAATTCAACGTTTTACAATCCATGTTTTAGAGAACAAGGTACTGGAGCATGACGTCATGTTTTCCGGACATAACTCCGTTAGACTTTTTTTTAGCAGGAGGAGGGGGAATGTTTGCAACATCGGTTCCCATTGAAGAAAAGAAGTGTAAATGCGATATCATCGTTAAGAACATGCTGGCGAATGCATGGGTTGAAAATCAAATCGCTCTGATATTCTTAGAATTATGACAGGTACACATTTTGAAGTGTAATAAAAGTAAAGGGCAAACTGTTTGAAATAAGAATCAAAATAAAAACAGAAATATCTCTAACCGTCTATTTAAATAAATTTTCCTTACCAATACAAAACTTCGTGAACATCTTGTATTTATAATTGAAAGTATAGATCATATACCGAGTTTAGTCAAACTAGTTTTCTTTTACTCTTAAGGTATCATGTTCAGTTTATGCATGGATAATATCACGATGTCCTCATGATTTTCATAACCATGAAGGCCATTTTAGGTACGAAAGGGATGGTTAGATATAACAAATTTTACATTTTTTTTCCCGATTCAGGATGTTTAAAATAAAGATATTTGTCAAAATGAATCTCTATATGAGATAGAAGTTTTCGACGACTACAGGAATTTCCCTCTTCAAAAACAAAAGCTCATAAAAATGCAGAGTAATGACAATTATCATCATAAAATATTGATGTTTAAGAGCACCTCATAAAAAGTTGAACTACTTTTTCTTTTGAACACGATTCTATTTTGATACGGACTTCCAGCTAATCTTTAAGCATATACTTCCAGTTGGATAAATGCTTAGTGAATTTTATGCATTGAATTCATAAATATTATTTTGTATGGATGACAAAATCTAAATTTTTATTATATAACCTCTTCGATTAATCATATTTATTGACATATCAACCATTAAAAAAAGCTGCCTCGAATAAAATTGATTAAGTTTTAAAACTTTGATTTTTATTATTTTATACCATCAAACGCCATTCCTCGGAAACCTTCATAACTGATTAGCTATCTTCCAGAAAATGATCAATGAGATATTCTAAAATTGTGTATAACAGAGATATGCAGTCTGTTATACAAAATGGCCTGTTTTAGCCTCCAGAATGTGATCCCCCCATTGTTTAAACTGTTAAAAATTTTTAACACTTTAAACAAAGGAGAGAAAAGTAACGTATTTATAATAAAACTGAAGAGTGCATAAAAAAAATTTAGGATTCATAATTTTTTAATGATCTATTTATTAAATCAAATGATATAAAATATAATTTCTTTATGCTATTTAAAGGATTTCACTAATTTGAAGCATATATCTATGTAATCTATAATGTTTTGGAAATTAATTATTGATCTAAATTAAAACTGGCACTTAACTTATTTTACCTTTAAGAAGTAAAAATTAGAAAATGCTGAAAAAAAATCATTCTAAAATATAATGGAGATGCTTAACAATTCTCATTTTAATGGAATGAGTGCCACTACAAACATTACGAATCAATATGCAGACTTCCTGAGGGGATTTTGTATGAAAATTTAGGTATCACTCTGGGTAGTTTTATAAGACTAACATTAAAA
The DNA here is from genome assembly GCA_026289955.1 of Argiope argentata. Lineage (NCBI taxonomy): Eukaryota > Metazoa > Arthropoda > Arachnida > Araneae > Araneidae > Argiope > Argiope argentata. Next base: position 13,168,480 of record JAOUZG010005735.1, read on the forward strand.
AAAAGAATCTCGTTTTAATAGACTGAATACAAATCTAATTTCATATTCTATTAAAATTGTCAAAGCTCACAAATTCAATTAATATTGCGTCACTGTTCACTGAAAGCTTTAACTTTGCAATTCTTAACATTAAAAGAGTGATTTTTAGATTGCTCTAAACAAAGTACAGAATTCAGAAAAATAATTATTGAAACTAACTAAAGTACTTAAAAAAAGCAGCGAATGCACTTTTTCTCCTATAGGATATTCGGCACGTCTCAAATTTTAGATGGCATAGTTGATTTGGTTTGTATGGTGGGCGTGAATTAATACCATAATAATTATAAAAACCTATGAACAAAAGATTTTTAATTTAATGATAAGCATTATGCTGTTTGTGCTTGCTATATTTAGCCGCATTTTTTTAGTTTCTCATAAATAGTGTTTCTTAGGAAATAAATAAATCTTCTTTAATTCATAAGTATAACATAAATTCAAAACATTTTCTCGAAAAAAAAAACTTATGTACATCACTTTTTAGTTTTTATTAAAATCACTGTAATATTAATCGCAGACGACTTTTTAAAATTTAAGAATCTTTATACATAAATTATCTTTATTTTATCTAAAATCAATGTAATATTACTTGCAGACGATTTTTTGTCCCATATTTTTGTTTAGATTTTAAATTCTTCATTATTCCTTGTTTTGGTTTGTAAAACACTCAGCTAAACAGTTATTCATTGTTATTATTATTTTTTAAATTTCACCCAACTCTTTTCGTTTTTTCCCCCTTTATGGCTCTTTTCTAACAACTATATTTTTATTGCTATTCCGAGGAAATGAAATTTGACAAATGCAATAATATTTATCGAGATGCTACAATTTTTCTGAAAATCGTCTGGGATTGATACGAAACAATTGTAACAATATGTATATATGTAAAGATGATTAAACATTACAAAATCATCTACGATTAATGTGACATTAAAGATAAAAATAGCTACAACGATGCAACAAATACATAAAATTCCTTGCATTTTTTGACTAAAGAAAAAAAAAATTATTAAAATCATTACTTCTGTCATCTAAATAGAAAATTCGAAGTGACGTAACACGTGATAGGATCATGATAAAAATTCCTTTCTTTCTTACAAAGGAAAAAAAAAGCAATATATATTTCGTGATATTCTAGTATTAGGAGAAAGATTAAACTTTGCGTGGATTCTTCAGCGGTGAATAATGCCGCACAACAGGAGAAAAGTCAGGTAAAAATAATGATATAATAAGATGTAATGGATTTCAGTTCAGGAGAAAGTGGGAAACTGTACAGAAAACAATAAACGATCACGTGGATGGCGAATGTGCAGCTTCACTTTTAACCACAAATAAACTGTTATTATAATGCGGATGGGTAATAAAAATGGCTGTGTCTCTTCTCTGGTGTAATATGTATTCATCAGTGTTTATGGAGTGCGTAAAGAAGACAAAAGTGCGAGCCAGTGAAGGCAAATTTAAATGTCGAGTCGCGAAATCGTTTCAGTCGAATTATTACTCGACTATTTTTAACTAGCTTTCAATGCGCAGTTATTTACAAGCGTCCCAACTGTAAATGACAAACTCAGAAGTTTATTTGTTTCATTTAGAAATGAGTGCTACAAAGTAAGCAAAGTTTATGGAAATGTTAAAAGTTAAATTAGTCATCAGCCGAAATAGTGCGCGCTGACCTTTTATATCTGATTTCATTTACCTTTTAGAAATGTATAAATGTAGCATATGTTGACCTTGTAAGTGTGACATTTGAATAAATCTTTTTAAAGAAAATTTCCATGAATTAAAGCTGTTCAGATTCGAGACGAAATCGAGATAAAGAGTTAAAAATGGAGGGTATCCAGGGTCATTAACGGCTTTAATAATAATACTCAGAAATCTTCTCAGCAAAGGTTGACGTCGATGCTGTCATTTTTTTCTAAAACTTTTTGCTTCTTAAATAATATTTTATGAAATAAAGTACCAATAGTTCAAATTCTTCTGATAACCTACAGGAAAGTTACAACCATGTAACAACAATGCTGTAATTATGTTATAGTGATAATTATACATTATAATTAATTATTATTGGCAATATTATTAATAATTAACTGTAGACTACAATTAATGCATAATAATTTCGAGTTTAAATTTCTGATGTAAAAGTATTTAGAGTGGAAATCGGGAAAAGGCTTTCTTAACTATTTTAGCTAAAAATCATAAAACACGTATCAAACAATCAATCAAATATCTTGCATTAAGCCAGTAAAGTCATTTTCCAATTTTTCGCATTAAAGACAGAATTAAGTGTGATTATTCTCAAAATTTGCAAGTGATGAAAATAATAGACGCTCCGTGGAACGTACAGCGGAATAACGTATACAGTGATCTCATAATTAAAGCTAACGGAATTTGTATGACTAATATCAAAAATTGTTGAACAAATGTCTGTAGAACATTTCTCAGATTTAAAATTACATCCCTCTCCTTACGGGCCACTAAATCCAAGATCCAGATAAAGATAAAGGCCGATAATATCGTGTTTTAGTTTGATAATTTTTCAGTAGCCTGAAGTTCATGGTATTTTCTATAGATGTGAATCAAGATTCTTAACTTTTTATAATTATTCTAAGCAGGCAAATTGTGAATATCTATCACTAGTAACTCGTGTTTTATCTAAAGTTCTGTTTCGTTGTTTGATAAAGATATTTTTTAAATATTATTTACTAAACCACCCCTTTATACCACCTCGCAAACAAAATTAAATGTTTTTTTTTGTAAAGATGACAATTTTTTTCTATTTCTGAGCTAAAATTCTCCAGATATTTTATTCAAATCAAAAGTTAAATTTTAATTACAAGTAAAAAACATTCACGTGTGATTGCAAATTGCATTGTTAACTCGAATTATTTAAAAATAATAAAATTAAAAGAATTATTCAAAAGAAGAATAGGAAATACACAATATTTTGTATCGCAGATAACTCCATTATTTTTACCAGCATCTTTTCATACACTTGAGAAGAAATATTTAATAAAAGTTCACCTACTCAGACAAATTTGTCTTGTTGAAAGAATGCTAAGTATTTGCTATTGAGAAACCTGAAAATCAAAACGGAATGATAAAAATAATAAAAAAAACATTTTCATATTTTTACGAGTATACGCCATCGTTTTCATCAGAACTGTTTCACCCCCATCTCCGTCGAAGGAATGTCAAAAATGCCGCGAATGGATGTTCTGCAGACCGCGTTTTTCTTCAAAGGTGTTTGGAACGATGATGCATTAGCAGATGAACACATTCTTGAACTTCAAAAGCAGGATACCAGCGTGTACCAACATTCTTCGATCATATGAGCTATTTTAAGATGTTTTGAGCTATTTTGATGCGCGGAAGACGTAATAGTTTCGCTACTGGATGAGATACGTTTCCTTTCTTTGAAAATATATCTGAGAAATGTTCATCCACAGTTGGGGGGAGGGGTGGCTCTTTAAACTTGTTTACTACCACGCACTAATTTCATTCAAGTTTTTAAGTCATTCTTTTCAATCCCTTATAGACCAGCGGACATTTGGATATCCGAAACATACTATAGAAACGATGCGATAAAAGTTAAGAAAAAATAATAATTAATATTCTCTTGACAAGTTGAATGGTAAAAACAGATTCATTAAAATCTAAGTTAATATTCATGAAACTCCTTCCAATCATCAGACAAAAATAAAATATGCATATTGAAACAAACAAAGATAGTGACTGATGATTAAGGAAAATTTTGTTTTTATGTATATTGTCTAGGGAAAAAAAATACAACTCAAGAAATACTTTGATTTATTTGTTGTTGTTGTCACTTATGGCACTTGCCATGGGAAAGCCCTCGCTGATTATGTCAGCAGATTTTATGCCGAAAGGAGCGTTTTTTGTTTCAAGTAGTGCCAACTAGGGCCAAGAGCACGACTTAACTGCACACTCACCACATTCGCTTGCACAGCCCCTTTTACAGGAGGGCACAGCCACACATCTCACAGATAGCGCACAGAAGAACAACCATGCCTGAACCGGGACTCGAACCCGGAACTCCCAGACCACGTGGAAGACACGCTACCTCTGTGCCAGAAAGCCGGCTGATTTATTTAAAAAACCGAAATAAAACTATACAAGATAAAAATTATAATGAAATGTACGAACGCACATTTCAAGTTATCGTGTGAGAAGATTATTGTTTTTTAAGACATTATTTGTCTTAATTAATTTAAGTCATTAAGTAGGGAATATGTTGTTTTCACCAGACTAATCAGCAAAAAAAATTATAACACCAGATCTGTTGAATCGTTTTAACCTTTATAATAATCCTCTTTGTCACAAATATAATAGCATTAATGTTATTGAATACATAATTCTCTCATGCAAAAAGTATACATATTATTGAGACAATTTGTTGACTTTTCTCCAGTAAGATAAAAAAGATATTTCCTTCAAAAATGTTTTGGATAAAATAACTGCTAACAAGACCAATGTGCAAGTTTCTCTTCAAGCGATGAGGCATTTCAATATCTACTAATTTTTTTTACATTCTACCGAGATTTATTTTGACACTCTTCTCTTAAGCACCATTCCGTGTGGCGGGAACGCTCACGCTTATTATACCTCTCCTTTCCTCAGGAATTTCTGGAAATGTTTTAAATCGCATCAGTGAACTCACTGAAACTTCAATTAACTGACTGAAACTTCAATTTGTTTTAGTGTGTGCGCGCCCTCTGGTGTATAATGATAAAAACCTTTTCTTTCTCTCTACATATGGAAACAAGGGATAACAGCCATTAATGCTATTAATCCCAATACCTTACTTATTTCAGGTTTCAAGTCATTAAGTAGTTAAAACCAGTTTGAAAAATCAATACTGGTAAAAGCAAGTTTACCTTTTAAAAACGCATCTGCTTTCGAAGAAGCATACTAAATAATAATTCAATACTGGTACAGGCAGGTAAAAAAATATATGCGATTAAAAGATGCTGAGTATTGGCATTTATGCTTTATTCATTGCCTACGCGATTTCGAGCTTCAATTATTCGTTGCCTTCAATCATTTAAATCCCCCTAAGGAAAACAACACCATGTTCTCACATGATTATAAAATGCATTCAATAGCAATTAATGCATGAACGGTTTCTGGAATTTTTTGAAGTTAATTATTTTTACATAATGATGGCAACTAATATTTATTTAATTATTTTCTTTAAGCTATTAAAATAGTTTTAAAGTAACAAAAGAGAGTATGCTGTAAAAGTTATTTTATTATTTTTTTCTTTTCTAAAAATTGCAGTATAGAACATGTCAAAAATAGTTGAAATTAGAGTTTGAAAATCACTTTTCGGTTTCTAAGCAATTACAGCTCTTGAAAAAACTTAATAAAATTTCAATAAGATGATAATTTGTTTATTCTTTCATTTTCAATCTTAAAAAAGTTATGACATGAAAATTTCTATCTATGCACTCATCCAAATTATTTTATTCTTTTTACAACATATTCCTGGGTGTTTAAAATTTATAATCAAACTTACTCTATTACTAAAGGTTATAGAGTAAACAAGATAACACAAAGTGTTATCCATATTATATATATATATATATATATATATATATATATATATATATATATATAATTCAATGGATCTACATTCTAAAAACATTTCACCATAACTTCTTTTATTTTTTCCCATGGAATGAATACTGTTTTGACAAATTCTTTTCTAAAACTACATAAGAACTGAATATTTTCTAACGGCTGTTATTTCCTGTACACATAAATGTTGAATTTATGCTGGTTTTGAGTTCAAAGGACTATGATCGTAAAAAAATATATAACAATTTCTGGAAGTTCATAAGATTCATTTATCGTTATTACCATCAGAATTCTAATAAAAATTATTGAGAGGTTAATTTAAGTAAAATAAATTCATCCAGATAAAAAAATTGATAAAAAAAGTTCGAGATTGTAGATAATTAATTTAGTTAATAAGTTTATCTCAATAAATCTGTTCATTTCCATCAATACCAAATTTATGAAGATGGGATGGTAACTAAAATTACAGAGGTGTTTCATATTTTTTTTTTGTTGAAAACTGTACTTATTTTAAAAATGACTTCTATTATTTTTAGCCATTTTTATATGCAGAAAAAAAAATAATAATAAAAAAAAAAGAATGAAACAGAACAACACAGCTATATATCAAGATTTTTTTTTATTTAGAATTGTATTTTCTATTTATATATAGAAATATAAATCTGTGATTTTCAATTTCCTGTACAATCAGCTCATAGAGTGTCAATAACATACATGAATTTAAAACCATCAGTTTTCTTTATATTTTACAAAGGAAGCCCTTAACTATAAAATACATTCTTTCCAATACACATATTTTACATTTGCTTTTTGGACCAAGTGATTATGATAGTATGATATGCCATTTCAATGGCAATAATCAAAAATTTGTTTAGTAACAGAAATATTGATATTGATGATTTTCCACATGAGTGTATGAATTCAAGCACTTTTTTAAGAAGAGTCTCAATATAACAAGAAATTTAAGTAAATCATTTGTGCCGACAGTAAATTTTTTAAGCAGCTTTAATGAAATAATTTATTTTGAAATAAAAACAGAATAAAAACAATTGAATAACTTTCCCCCCTGACTTTTGTAAAATTTTAATGTAAATAAAATTGCACTGCAACATTTAAGGCTTAAATTTACTTATAACAAACACACATACATACATATTTATAATAACTATTATACAACATTAAAACCAAAGTAAGTAATAAATCCACTAAGATTTTAAAAAAAATCTAACTTAACTGTTAGAATTAAAATACGGTTATGAATGAACATATAAGAGTATAATGGAAAATTAATCTATTA
>JAOUZG010005735.1:13175507-13219051 GCA_026289955.1 Argiope argentata
CTTATATATATATATAAGCAATGACTGGTAAATAATTTCAAGAAAATGACAATTGTTCACATAATTATTTATCACAGTAAATTTTTTTTCATAAATTCCACTTGTTTTTGATAAAATATAATTAAACAAATGAAGAAAAAAAATAACTTAAAGAATTCATAAAAACTGCTTTTCATTTTTTAAATCTTAAATCTTCAGCTCTGCATTAAAAAAAAGTTCAGTAAAATTTATAAAAAGGTGGAGAAACATCTCATAACCACTTGGCAGCAAAAACATATAGCCACTTTAATGCAGAAGAAACAAATACTTTGCATTGGTGGCAAAGCAAAGCACTTAATAAACAAATAATAAAACAATAAACAAATGTTTCTAAATACATAAATATATGGCACAAAATATTAAAAAAAAAAAAAACTATAAATAAATCATGTCAGGAACAATATAAGAGCCGCCTTCAAACTATTGCATTGAAGCATACAAATTGGAATTTTGTGATATCATTTTATAGCACGGATATGCAACATTTTGTGCAACAACTTTTCGAATTTAAACATGCAATTTCACACACTTTTTGATATGATCCATAACAATGATATACATTCAAAATCTTTCAAACACAAATATAGTTAAAATGTGTTCACATGATAAAAAAATTGCTTTCTTTTAGGTCGATGATCTATCAAATTTTATTAAAAATGTGATGTCTTACATGCAATAAATGTCAATCACTGATTGGGCAATTTGGAACATTAATTCGGATTTATGAGCAGCAGGGATGAAATAATATGGAAGAAAATTGTCTAATTTTTACTTGGAATTTAAAAATAATACCATTGTAATCACAGCAGAACAAAGATGGAAATCTATTTAGAATTTCTTATATATTAAGTTTGTTATATATTTTATTACAAACTATAAGATTAATTTACTACATATCGTAAATTCCTAGATATATAAAAATAGTAGTCATAGTCTAATATATTCAGCATTTCTAAAACCGCACTAAAATAAATGTGACAACATTCTAAAAAATGCAATGAAATTTACACAGAATTTTTTTTAACACCATTTTACTTTTCCTGAAATGATTCCTCAGTGTATCAATTAGGTCACGCATAAAGCACAAGTATTTAAGAACGATAAGTACCAAAACAAGATCCACTAAAAAGAATAAATATATCATATCAATTGTTCCTAACCTGTTATAAATATATGTATAGGAAGATGCAAAGGACCATTCTGGGATATATAAACATGTAAATGTTTGAAAAAGAGGGAGGGAGGAAAACAGAATTTTATTATTCAAATTCACATAAAAAATGAAAGTCAGCAGTAAAAGATAAAACTGCAGAAAAGATTAAATATTCATTATTTTTCATGCATACAGGATATGACAGACTTGAAAAAAAAAAAAAAAACTTTTCAATTTTTTATAAAATTCAGCTCCATGAAATAAGTTGAAAGATTGTCTTAACTTCTATTTGATTAATTGAATATCATAATGATCAATTTGTCACATGAAACTAACGTTACTACAAAAATGGAATAAAATGTATAAACAAAATTTATCGTAAAATTGATATTACATTGATTTGTGTCCTTAACAAAAGTTTTTTTGTGTTATATGTGAACTTCTTTATATGAAGGGAATATTCGAAAAAAATCAAGGTACATAGAAGGATGAAAAATGTTTGAGAATTGCTGCATTACACAATAGAAAACATAAGGTACAACAGAATTAATAATGATTAACACAAGTTGTAATATCAAGCATAATATTGCAAAAACGCTTTCAGCTCATTCCATCAATTGAAGATATATGTATGACTTCAACATATTAAGACCAGCATTATCATCAAACTACAGGTTATATATACTAAGTGTTGCCTGACTGAAGAATGTGAACTCTGCGAAAGCAGCATTGAAGTTTTCTTTTATTCATAATGTAAATGGAATTATTTACTATACTTTAAAATGATGCAAATGAGTGCATAATTTTTCTAAATACAATGTGGAATGGGAATGAAACTTACGAATAAAGAAATGAAAAATTTATACGATTTTTATAATTTTGCATAGTATTTTCCCAATGTTTGTTTGGAGATCTTATTCTAATATTATATTAGAACTCAGCCAAATATTGTTTTTCACTCGTAAATATAAAAACAAGCATTATAGAATTCAAATATTAAACAGTTTCTTAGTTCTTAAAGAAACAGCCTTAAAATGCTAGTAACATAAAAATGTATTTAATAATGAATTTAAATTAATTTTCTATCCTTTTTTTAGGATTTAAAATGTTATAAAAATGCAGTTGCCTAGAAATAGAAATACTATAATGAAATATAGATTTATTTTGTCTAAGAATGATTTCCTACTGAAGGAGATAACATGAAAACTATTATGAAGAAAATTGTATTTTTAAATGCTACTTCCTTATAAAATTCAAAATTATCATTAAGGGAAAATGGAATTTTTTTTCTCACAAAATAAGCGGATAAAATTAATAGAAAATCAATATTTTTACAAAATCAAAATGGCCAGCTTTAAAATTTTTAACTGTCAGACTTATGTATGTCACTGTATAATGAAGAGAATTTCCAAGACTATTTAAAGACATATTCAACAGAATCAAAAAGTTAGCATGGAATTCAAGAGACAAAATTATAAATATGTAGTTGGCAATTGTACTGTATTATTAGAGGTATTGTGTGTGCAAATATTTTAATATTCTGACAATTCGGAAAGTATGGGCTCACTATATGCAGTTCTATAGTTATCAGTACAGAGAAGTTAACATCCACTATAAAAATTTGGCAATTGCAATGAATGAGATTGATGCTTAAAGAAAGGAGGTTCAATTTGATATAACTAGCATCCCAGCTGCCACTTTAACTTTAAACGGATCCATGCTTAAATGCAATGACAACTACATGTGAACAAATAAACTATAATATATAAAGAGATATAATCTACACAATGATACACTTACACACAAATATTGCCAGCATGAGTATCAATGAAATGGCTGACCCGTTTGGCACAAATTATTGCTAAATATATTGAATCATAATTTCTTAAATAGAAGAAAAGTATATATAAATTAAACATTAAATGAACTACACAATATCAATTGCATCATATATATATTCATTTTCCTATGTGAATTAAAAAATGTTATTTAAAAACAACACATATAACTCATTCTAACTGAAAAATTAAAGTAACAAAAATACTCAGCATAATGAAGGTCACATTTTAACATTTAGCTCATTTTTTCTATATTCTGAATTCTTATAACCAATAAGAAATGATTATATATAATTTGGTGCCAAAGATTTTTTCCCCATAGATTTTCATATGCTTAAAACAAATGCAATATTGATTTCTGCTCATTACCTACTTGTAATGACCTTACTCATGTATACTCAAATTCAGCAGCCAAATAAATTTAAAACATTTGTTAATCAATAAGATACATAAAACAATCTAAAATGAAGTTAAATTTTAAATATATAGTTCTAGAATGACAACAATAACAAAAAAATTTAAAGCATTTTAAAAATGAAAAAAGAGTTAATTTGAATTTAAGAAATAGCTGCTGTAAAATAATAGTTCTCTATTTATCAGTAATAATTGCTTTTCTTGAATATATATATATATATATATATATATATATATATATATATTCAATTGGAGCTGCTAGCAATAGAAAATCAATTACTCTTTTAAAGAAATTTATGACATATTGAAGTATTGATAAATTAGATTAAAAACAGTACGAAAATGAACGGTGTTACTTTTTCAGTTAGAAAAAGATGATGATAACATTAAATGATAAAGATTGGCACATAACATTTTCATATGACCAAAACACTACAATATACATGAATAGGTGATGACGAATGAACACAATCATGAGTGAGAACACTGAAAACACCAAGAAAATACGATTAATAACATCACTCAGTCTGTTTAGTAACAGAATTGAAGAGGGTCATTAAGTCATTTTTTAACTGCAGAGAATAAAATAAAGTTTTAGACAATTCTTTGGAGAAAAGCAAATTTAACGTGAATGCTTATTGACCAATTCCTGTACTGTTCAAAGTTATTAATAATATTTCTGCACTATTCATTATTCTTATTGATGACAATTTTGCTCTTATGGTAGACAAATAGTGATTTATATAAATAATTTAATTAATTTTCGCTTATGACGTTACTGAATAAAGAATTCAACCAATATTTATTTTGCTGGCCAGAATTCACAATTGCATTTTTTTTATTTTTCCAACAGTAGTCTCTGTAATTAAAAGTTAAATTAATAAGCTTATAATTTCTGCAGCGCAACTGCTGTGTAGATGAATATAATGGCTTAAAATGTGCAATGAATTTATACCGCAATATGAATTTTAAGTTTGACCTTTTTTCAAAAAATTTTGAAACTTGAAAAATTAGATTTTGATGCAAAACATAGCCTTTGTTCTTAAATATAGGAATATTTCAAATAATTATACTAAAAAAATTAATTTTAGCTTAAAAATTTAAATAGTTGAATTTTTTCTTCTTCTTCAGATTCATATTTTCATGCAAAACATTATGATGAAAGTGTTAGATGGAGAGTATGATTCTAATTAAAACTCTAATATTTGTTCATCACTTCAAACATGAACATACAATACTTATTTTTAGTTTAAAGAAAACTGCAAAAACAACTTTCTAAATATTAAAAAACAATCATTTGAAGAGAGGAGAAATCCAAATTAAAATCTATTAAATTTGAATACTACTTTCATGCAATAATTAAATAAGAAATAAAAATTATTCAATATGTTCATTGACTCTTGGCATTTAAATCTAACATAACAAAATATTATAACAATAAAAACAAAAGTGAGAAAATCAAAAAGTGTTAAGTAGATAACAGATAGTAAAATTTATCCAACAATCTTCTCTCATTATTCAAAAAATTATAACAAAAAATGGAAGGAGGAATCAAGCCTGAAAATCCTGAAATAAACTTATACATAATCTATAAGTATTTAAACATACATATATATATATTTATACATATAACTAAAAAAAACACACATTGTATTTTATTATTAAAAATACAATTATACAATAAAGACTTAAATACTTTCTCTTGATTTACATTGCAATTGATGACCTTGTGACCAAACAAACATAATACAGAAAACAAAAATTTTAATTTTTACAATACAGAGGGAGAGGCATGCTTTCGATTAAGAAGAAACAGGCTTTTCTTTAATAGTCCGTTAGCTTTTCGTCACAAATTGGAAAACCAAAAAGATGATTGTATTTCCAGTCAAATCAATCTAAAGCATGACAAACGCTCACATAATTAAAAAAAATCTTACTTGAAAGATTTAGTACAATTTAAAAAGTAAAATTTTCTCTTTTGTTCAATCACAAGGCCATCCACACAAAAGAAAATATTCTTTCCTATAACAAAAAAGCATGCCAACACCCGATTTAAAAATTCAATCCTTCAAGTGGTCACACACATAATATTTTATGAACGGAAATAGTTCATTTTTTCATTACCAACATTTTCTCTCTATATAAAGGAAAATAACAAACATTTAAACAATTGAATTAACAAATATCTCTGTCACTTAAAGGAATTTAAAAAAATAATAAAAGAATGAAGTGAACACAATTAAATAGAGTAGCAATAGCTGCTCAGTCTGCACTCAAAAATTTTAGAGCAAAATATAGAAATGATACATTGTCGTTCTTAGTTTAAAATCCAAGTTTATACGTAGATTTACCATCAATTTGATTGGGTGGGTAATAGTAAAAATTATTAATAGAAATTTATATAAATGCTTTGAAGACCTGAAAAAACCCAGGACGTTTGAGCAGTTGATCTCAAGTGAGACTATTTCTGTACAACTTTCTCACTGTGAACTGACCTGAAAACACTGAGATTCTGAAGTCTCTTTCAAAAGTAAAGGCACCAAGATATCATAGAGGAAAATCCATAGTTCTAGATCTCCTCATGAAACGTAAGCATGTTTTTGTTTGTTTGGGTTGGTATGGAAGTACAGATCATCACACAATTTTTTCATCCCTATATTGGCTTTCAAGCCTTAAAAGAGTCTTTTTAACCCTAAGAGCAGTCAGTCTGGCACCAGGATTCTGCTTCCAGCTTTCCTGTATAACTTTACTGATTATTTGCATAGTCTAGAAGGGGAGAAAAAGAAGCTATTATTAGTTTTTCAGTTATCTACAATTTAATTCAACAGAATATTAAAACAAAAATAATCTTTTAGCAAAGCCTACAGGAATGATTAAGACAAAATAATTATTATTCAATGATATAAACCATAAAAATATATTTATTACCAATTCCAGCAATAATCATGTTCATGAAGAGAAAACTTACTTCACAAGTGCCCCAATGCTTGGGAATGGCAGGTCTAGTTTGATCTACACACACAACTTTCTTCATATCCTCAAAACTTGGATTTGATGGTACACAATCATAAAAAGGAAGTTGATATTCTTCAACAATACCTATAACATTTAAAAAAATGAAAAATTTAATCCAATAAAAGAGTTTATTTGAATTAACAAACCAAACCCATAAATGAAAGATCAATTATTTTTACTAAGCCTTCACGTTTATATTTTTAATTTGTTTTCAATTAAAAAAATCATCAATTTAATCAAGCTGACTAAATTGAAAGCATAAAGAATGTTAGAAAAATATTAGAAACTATATATCAATTTTAATACACAAGAGACTTCTAAAATTATATTTTTAAGTATTTGTATAAAACATTTAGAAACATACTAGTCACAGACTGAAAAAATTAACATTTTACAATAGATTGTGTTATTGAACCATTTGTAAAAAGGACTGTGATATTCTACCAATGCATAAATGAAAAGAAATACAGCTAGCAGATTGACATAGAATTCCAGGCCAAATTAATTAGTGAAAGTGAAGGAATCCAAATTCCATAACAGATTAGATTTGTTTAGTTAAAATTATGTAATTAAACATAAAACACATCATCTAATGTTAGCAGTGAAGAAAGACAAGAAGATAACACTTCCACTGACATCACAAGAACTTAGTAAACAAAATTTTTAAAATACTAAGGAAAAACACACACAAACAGCATGAACAAATAGAAGTTTCAATTACCATTTACTTTGCACCGTCTTGCAATCTCCCAAAGAACTAAAGCAAAGGAATACATGTCAGCCATTCTGTAAGCTTCAAATTGTGAAACATCAATTGTTTCATCTAGAACTTCTGGAGACATATACCTTTTGGTGCCTACTCTTGTATTGGCAGCTACATCCAATTCATTTGTATCACTATTTAATAAAAAAAAAAGTTGACAAATGGTTTAAAACTTTACATAATATATATATGGCTAAAATATAAATAACAAAACAATTACTTTACCTTTTATATTTAACTGCTAAACCAAAATCGGCTATTGCACAAGTTCTATCTCTTTTTACAAGAATGTTTCTACTTTTTATATCTCTATGAGCAATGGCTGGCTTGCCTAAATGATAATTAAATAGATAAAAAATCAAAATTAGCTAAAAAAATGTATTTTAGATGAATTAAACAATTATTAATATATTATAAGAATTTCACCATATAGAATAAAAACGTCTATATAATGACAAAAGCAATTCACCTTCCTAAATAAATATATACCACTCGAATGTAAAGATAATAAATTTTTCCAATTAGAAGGAAAATTTGAGGCACATGTTTTAAATTTGAATTATATATATATATATACACACACTAATTATAAGGCAAAGTATATAATTTTTTTTGATAATGAAAGTACAAAAACCCATTTAAAAATAAATAAATGTAGAGTTGAACAATAGAAAAGTCATTTAAAATTAGAAGACTTTTTTTTCCTCCACAATCTGAAATTTAATATTAATCTAGTTCTCTTTAGTCTAAACAAACAAACAAACAAAAAAAAAACTTACCCGGCCCTTCTTTAGCCAAAAAAATTCTTCATAATGTTAAAAGTTTTATTTATTTTTAATTAAAAAAAACACATCTTTCTGGAAATTTCAAAAATTGAAAGTTAATATAGGAATCTCAGCTCCTATTTATGAGCTTCTAAATCAGTTGATTAAGAACTTAAAGATGCCCCTTTCTTAAAATTATAAAGTAGCTTAAATGACTGCCTATAAATGATAAAGATTATGCACAATTTAATTATAAATAAATCTTTACAAAATTTGCTAATATATGACTTTTACTTTTGCTAATATACAAAAATATCAAAAAATATATTTAAGATATTTTTAGTTAAGGATTTTTTTTAATGCAAATCTCTTAGCGCTTCAAGATTTTGTTTATTAAAAACAATGGAAACCATAAACACATCAGCATATAATTTTTATACAAACAAAAATTTTAAATATAGTAAGTAAAATTTATTTTAACTCTTTGGATTATGTAATTAAAAAAAAATTACTGTCTGAAACACAAATATCTGAGTGATCCAAGCATGGATTCCTAAAGAAAAATAAGATCTGACTACCAATGTGTATCAATCATGCTCTCCTTTCCGACTTAAGAACAATGGCCACTTAATACTTGTTAAAACTTTCATTAATTGACACCTCATAAAACATTGTGAAAATTAAAATAAAGTTTTAAATTTTATATTACAATTTGTTTTTACATCAAATATATAAGAAAAACAATAAGGTTAGTTTTCAGATAGAGACTAATTATGGTGGTACTCTTCCATTAGCTGGGTACAAGCGAAAAATTGCCAAAGAAATTTGGCAGAATTTTACATTATTTGACAATTTTTTGCTTTAAAATCATTGTAAAAAATGTGTCGGAATTTAATACCATTTGGCGATTTTTGTAAGGAGAAGTACCATTATGGCAAATGATTAGTCAAGAAACAATGCAGAATATGGAAAAATGAGGCAATAAACAACTCATAGAAACAAAAGAAGAGATTTGGTTATAAAATTTGTACAGCTGCATATCAATGTCAGATATTGGGATAACCTTGGAACATGGAAACATATAAGTGAATACGAAAAGATTAAATTAGAGAAGTAACAAAAAATTAAAAGAATGAAAATTAAAAAGAAAGAAAAATGAAAGTAATTACATAAAAGAATGATTTCTGGTAAAAGATTATAATACCTGTATGCATACTTTACTTTGTATAGCTAATTTCTGTTCCGCAGTATTATTTAATAATAATATCTATATCTATATATAAATAAAGATAGGGAGATTTAGGTATATATATAGAGAGAGATGATAAAGTCCCAAAAAGGCATACAGAAGACTGCAAACAGCAATTAAATAATTACTATTCAATACTAATGAAAAAGCTCTTAATAAATATCATTTAAAAGACTATCAACTATTGCAGATTCAATGAGCTACCAAGATAAAAGCAGCAACATGTTATTTTTTCATTTAAATGTTGAAATACATGAAATAACATTGCCATACCATAAGTGAATTGAATTGTTTTATGAATTGGTGCACACATATTAAATAAGAGTATGAATAAGTAAAATTTACCTTGCTTTCCTAAAACTTCCACGTGCAAGTGAGAAAGACCACATGAAGCTGAATGAGCTAGTTTAACCATAGCAGCAAAGTCTAAAACATACAGTTTTAAGTAATCGTGTAAGGAACCAAATTCGAGGTAATCTGTTATAAGTAGCATTTGAGTCCAGGAGCCATTGCCCCTAATGTCAGATCCAATAAAACCTGAAAAAAAATCATTTCCCAAAGTTTAATATTAAATATTACTATTCATTAATAAGATACTAAAATTGTAATAAAAAATACTATCTTACATAAAATTACAATTTTTGACAAAATTTATTTCTATTCTTTGCCACTATACCCCCCCCCCCAAATTTGGTTACCAAGTCATCAATAATAGTCCCAAAAGTATTTCATATAGATTTATAACATTTAATAAAGTATCCACAAATTGGTGAAGAATGGATAATTCCAAAGAATTAAAATAAATTTTTTCAACATCCTTCAAAATTATATAAAATTTAAAATCTAGATACAAAAGCTTTTATATATATATATATTTATATTTACACGAGTTTATTGATCAAACAAATTATTTGCCAAACTTTTACAATTCCTTTCCATAAAATAACAATCACTTTTGTTTTTCCTCTGCCATAATTGCTCAATTAAACTAAGTTCAATATGCATTTCTGCTATGAAGTGAGAATCTAGTGTTTTTATATTCATGTTGGGACAAAATTCCACTTTCATTTTATAAAAAAGCACTCACTTTTGCTTTTCTCAGCTATAATTGCTTTGTTTAGCATTATAACTAATTTTAATATACATTTTTGCAATGAGGAGGGAATCCAGAGTTTCCTTATTCATGCATGAACAAAATTCTGTTTTTTTTTAAACTATGCTCCATTCTCTTTCTTTCTTTTGCTATTATCTCAATATAAGCGATGTTGCAAATAAGGATTCAGAAAGAAGTATGTGTGTTTTGTAGTTTTTTTAAAAACCATATATTGATAATTTCGAAGTATTCACCTAATTTCTGTAGCAAGGAGGGCTTGTTAATTTGACACTTGCATAAAACAGAATTATCACATTAAATTGATGATATTATGTAATTTGATCTATCAGGGTGACTGCATCCCTATGATACACTAAATTTTAGTATGATTTTATATCAAAATGCAGAATTACTGTACAATAAAAAACTTAAATAATTTTTTTTAAAAAAAAATTATAATTTATTAAAATTAAAAAGCAAAATTATTAATGACGCAGGATTTTATGAATATATAACTATAATACATGCACACATGTATAATTCATGTCAGAAGTATAGTCTAAAAAGTGATAATAAAGAAAATATAAATTCTACTGAATATATTTTCCAGTCTTTTTTCATCAACATCTAAATTGATTATTTATCTTGCTTAATTTAAGATAAAATCTTAAATTTCATGTTCCTTTGGATAGTTTTCAGCAAGAGAACTAAAAGAAGCTATAACTATTAAATAAAATAATCATCCATTTATTTTTATAAAGAGTGAATTTCTTTCATGCTTTATTTAATCCTTTAGACAACAGAAAAAAAAAGAGTATCCATTGTATGTTATTGAAAATATGCACTATAATTAACAGCTTTTAGCATGAGTAAAACTTCTACATCATTCTTGTTATGCATTTCTAAATGAACCAGATATTCTTCAAGCCTCAGAATCTCTTATAAAAAAAATAAAACATTAAGACATAGCAGATGGCAAGTTCAAAATGTACCTAAAATATTTTCATGCCTAAGAAGAACTGTTTTATAAATGTCTGTTTCTCTAGCCCAGCTTGCTTCTTCGGAAGTAAAGAAAACTTTCACAGCAACAAATTCATCACGAAGCCGAGCTTTCCAGACTTCCCCAAAACGACCCCTTCCTATGCTTTCAATCATTTCAAGTTGTTTTCCTATGGTACGTTGAACCTAAAATAAAATAACATTTACTTATTAAACATGTAAAATACTTAGACAAATGCTAATCGTGAACAGAATGGAAGAGAAAAGCTTAGTGTTTGCCACATTTGAAATAGTTTTAAACTAAAGTGTAGCATTATGTAAAATTTAAATTAATGCAACAAAAATGAATAAAATAAGTCAACCATTAAACACTATATATATTGGTGTTTGTGTGCATGCATATGTGGTTAAGTGTCATTTGACAAAGAAAACAATTATTGATATAACTATGATTAATATCATAAACAAAATTGCAAAATAACAAAATAAGAAACTATGTAAAAATACTTAGTAAACTATAATTGTCCAGTATGTTAAGATTAAAAACTTTTAGAACGGCCTTTTACAGTTTTATATTTTTTGCTTAAATGTTTCTATATTGTAAATTTATATATACTTTTCAAATCATTTTGATATAGTCTTTTATACATTTAAAATTATACAGTTAAATGCCATTGATTTATCTTTAAATTTTCTTCTTAAAATTAAAATATAATTTAAGAAGTCAAAAAATGAAAAATAAATAATTCTAAATTAATAGAATACTATGATGCAATAAAAGTCACTAAAATGTAAATGATAGAAAAAAAATATTCTATTATTAATTTAAAGACTTTACAATTCTCTTCTGAAGTTTGCTCTTACTAACATCAGGTCCTTTAGGTTTTGAAATTATTAGTTACATAATCTTTCTTTTCTTGCATTTTAAACTCTAACTGTCTACGTGATTTTTTAAAAATAAATTGATAAAAATTTCACCCCCCCCCAAAGAAAATTAGAATAATTAATATTTAACATCTAAAACAAAGATTTTAAAAATAAATAAATGAAAAATATCAATCAAATACAAGTTAGATAAAACTTACCAACATTGCCACACCAGAACCACTGCCAGACGTATCACAAGATCTGTCAATCAGGTCTTTCACAGCTTCTCCCCCAATAAATTTCTTTTCCACATCTAAATAACCTCTTCGAGCAGTTTTTTGATTTGATAATCTAAAAAGAATACCAATGTTTGAATAATTTGTAATTTGATACGAAATAAAATTTTCAAGATAAAAGTAAGATATATTGATAAAGTAAACTTTTATAACTTTGTCTTAAAGCATACTAATTCTCATTATTTGAAAATGAAACATTAAAACTTCAACAGCTCTTGCAATCTATTAAGCATTTTGTTACTGTTTCATAAAGAGTGCTCTATTCAGAAAAATAAAAAAAAATTGTATTATTGTACAGTACAGAAATTTCAAAATATATTAGGTAAAGTTAAAAATGGCTTTTCTGTACAAGATAGTTTTTACTAATTTTAAGATTTAAAATGTTACATTTATTAATGAAATGTTTTTCGAAATGAAAATGTATAATAATAATAAAAATAACAGGAGCAGTTTTACCTCAGCCACATGAAAGCAAGAACTGCTATCAAAATCAGAATGCATATGGTAACTGCAACCAAAAAACTAATGATATTGTATGGTCCAGTATATGATAAAAGTTCTCCCTGATACACTGAAACAGAATATAGAAAGAGCTATGAGAATAATAATAATAGTAAAATATTAAAAATAGATTGAAGTAAATCCTTTAATGTAAAATAAATTCCAAAATAACTGACAACATGAAATAATTTTTTAAAAATGTTAGCAGAAAATTTTAAAATTCTAATATTAATCAATTTCAGTAAATGTCAAAAAAAAAAAAAAAAAACAATTTTAGAATAATTAATAGGTATCATAATTGTAGCAAACATCTAAGTTGTGCAAAATTTGACTTAAAAATTATTAATTGACATTTTATGACCTATTATGATAAACAAGATTTTAATATATGTGCTAGTAATTCATTACACATATTTTAAAATTCTAATTAAATTTAGTAAATATTTCTACAAAGAAATTATCATTCAAAAAAGCAATTGCAGAAACTAAACAAAAATTATTTTTCAAGGATTGAAAGTTTAGAATACTTAAGTATGCTTATTTAATTTTTATCTAGGAAATTTTTTACAAAAAGAAATTTTACTATTTTCAATTACATACATTAAAAACAAGATTCAACAATCACCATCCAAATAAAAAAATGTAAATTTCATTTTTAAAGATTTGAAGAAAAAGGGGAGACGTGCTCTTTGTTGTTAGGAAAACTATTCAGCAGATTTCAAGGGATACAGGATTTCAATTTTGATTATTATTTCATTTAAAAGAAAAGTAGGACACAACTAATATATTTATATATATATATTGATATAGTGAAAGACCGTTTCTACTTGAATACAAATTTAGGTACTAATATTAGAGAAACAAGCAAATTATTTTCTACAGAAATAATTACCTAGCATAAAAAGTATCAAGCAAGAAAATTCTAAGAACGCTGACATATGTTGGTATTTAAAATCAATACTTTATTAACACTAAAATAGGAAACATTATTCATTTTAAATATACATTAAAAATTAAAGTAAAATTACAGTCCACATAGCATTTTTAAACAGGAATAAAAAAATTAAACTATTATAAATATAAAAGTGTCAGAAAATTAAAAAGTTTCTGAGAATAGAGAAAATGTTTAAATTTTAATTTAAGTGATAATGAAGTCATTTACAAACTAAGCATGTATTGAATATGTTTTAAAAAAAGTACTATAAAAGAATGTAACTGCTATTCAAGTGTTATTCACCATAAAAACAGAACCTAAAATTACATTTTGAGTTGAACATCCTTTTATGTATCAAAAATGCATTCTTTAATCAATTGTAAAACAGATCAAACTCATATAAATGGATTTTGTCACGTTCAGCATATCCAGAGTAACAAGAAATCTAGATAATACATGACTATCTCAATTCTTTTTTTAACAATACAAAATCAAATATATGAAAAATGTTTTAAATGAAAATATACTTACTTGGGCTAGGAGTGGTTGTTCTTACAATGTTTTTTGGCTTCAAAAATTTATTACACCAATCTCCTTTGTTACAGCATGCAATAGATTTAGGAATCTGATGAGGTACTAAGTGCCCTTTACACTAAAATAATAATAAAAATTAAAATGAAATCTGCTATGCCTATTTCAATGTGTCATGTCAGAACATAATTTCTTGACCGGCCAAGCACCACCTGCTCGAGCAAATTAAATTATATTTGTATTAATTTTAATTGTTTAATTGAATTAGAAACTTTAGTATTGAATCGATCAAAAAGTTTTGTCTAGCATTTATTATTTAAAAAAACATCATATTTCCTATTTATTTCATTTCATATCAAGTGCTCAGAATGACATTTTTCTAGGTTTTATTTGTTGCAGTAAGTGACTTATTTTTTAAAAAATCAGACTTTTTGTAAATGCAATGACAACACATTATTAAAAACTTTTTTTTTTAAATGCTCGTGCTGAAAATCAAATTTTTTTTTTGCCTATAGATTTTTGTTGATGCCAAAAATCTCATACCAAAAACAACATGTCCTGACATGATAATAATTATACATTAGAAGTGATAAGAATTTTGTAAGTCAAATACAAATTACATGTTGGTAATTTGCTATATTATAGTTGTTTTTTTATCTCTATAAAAACGTATTTGCAATAAAAATAGTCATAATTAACTTAGAAATCGCATTGTTTCAATAAAAAAATTATACTAAAAATAAAACATTAAGAGTATTAGTGTTATTTTCAAAAATCATGAATGAGATACACAAAATACTGATTTGATAATCCTAATAAACAACCTATTTAAATAAATTTACTACAAATGTAAATAATTTTAATAGAACTTATCCAATTCTACAGTTACACAAAAAGGAACCTCACATATCGATATGACATACCTTTAACTTTTCAAAATCAAAATCCTTCTCTCATTGTATGCTTGAAATTATAACTAAAATTATATTTATTAAAAACAATTTAAAAATAAAAAAATTATAGACATTAAAAAAATTCAAATTTTAATATTACTGATATTTAATATTAGGGAATAACCATTTTCACATTTGAATACAAAACAAATTACATTAATTCTCATCATGAAGTTCTCAAAACAGATATTAAGGAATTTCCAATCATATGCCTCACAAATTTTTAACTATCAGGTTTAGAAATTTATAGTTATGTCTTTATTATTATTTTGTAACGGCATGTCATTTGCAACTGTAAAGTTTAAATGCACATTATTGACGAAAACAATCAATAGAATAACAGGAAACCTTTGGCAAACTATAGTGATAATAAATATATCTTCTGTAATTTTATTTCCATTACTAGTATGTAGTTAATATATAAATACCATTATTTTTATGTGGAATTGTATGTAGTGAATAATAATTATTGTAATATCAGAAAATCCTTATTATATAATTCAATGGAATGTATATAAAAAAGAAAACTTCACAAAATTACCTGCATAAAGCCATTTTCTTCAGGTGGCAGACAACCATATGTACGTTCATCTTCTAACAATCCTGTATCTGGATTGTAGACTTGTTCAACAGCACTGAAGCAAGAACTGTTTGGTCGTGCAAGACAAGATCCATTCGGCTGGTTAGATGGGCAGTGACCAGCACAGTAGCAAATCAAGCAAGAGACTATATACAAATAACAATATAAGATTATTGGTTTTAATATAATGACAGCTTCATATACTATCTATTAATAAATTTCTAGCCCATAAAAATGAATCGCATTCTGTTTAAAATATATATGTTTATAAAGTTATAATGTTCAAGAAAAATATAAATACAATTCAAAGTAGCATAAAAAAATTAACAGTTTAGCAAACCATTATTCATTCATGCATAATTATTTTAGAAAAATATTTATGAAACGAATTCTTTTATGCTATTTTATGTAAGGAAACAAACAATAACAAAATTCAAAACATAGAACTCAACTATTAAAAAAGAAATTATTTGATACAGCATTAATTTTTCATGCTATATATGAGAATTTAATGGAGATCATATTAATAAAAAACACAACAGATCTCAATAACCAAATCAAGTTGATAATACGTAATTGTTAATAAGAGATCACATATTTAATCAATTAACCGCACTGCCAATTTTAAGTGAAAAATGCAATATATGCTTTATATTTCATTGAGATACAGACAGTTATATTATATTCCAAAATTTATATTTTATATGCTTTGTTTCAACACAAAATATCAATAATTCTCTTTTAAATCAAAATTCTGCTCACATATATTAGTTATTGTCAAATGTGTTTAATGACATCCTGGATATTTAACTGTGCATTAAGATATACAATGTACTTATACTATTCTGACAACTTGAATGATCACTGACTATAGTTTTGGAAACCAGTAACAAGAAAGAAAATTAAATGTTTTTCTATTAAAATATAATACCATAAGAACACAAATATCAAACTGAGATAATATTATCAATCTTTACTTTAGCAAGAAAGTAAACTAAGGCATTATAATTACAATTGAAATAATTTTGGCAGTTAATTAAAGAACTAGAATTTAATATCACACATTTAACCTCAAACATATCAAGAAATTTTCAATAACAGATTACTATTTAATTAAAGAGTAAACAAAATTAAAATGCATTATTTTCAAATCAATTCTAAGAAAATTCGTTGGTCTAATATCTAAGTAATTCATGAATGTCCTCCTTATTCACGAAATTACTAAGCTCACATAACACATCGAAACTTTAGTTTCTTCATACAAAATAGTTCGATAAAAACGAGTACGCATATAGAAGGAAAATCATAATGGGATAATTTTAGCAGATGATAGTGAAACAGTGGCTCTTAAACACTATGACATCTTAGTAATAATTTTTAATTGATTCAATATTATATTGTTTATCTTATAAAAACAGTAAAGAATTGTTTTTTCAAACAAAAAAACCCCCATAATAATTAAAAAATTCTTTACAGATATATTGTCAAATATTTTATATCCTTTTATGAGGAAATTGGTCAGTTTTTAGTTGCGGTTTGTGACTGTAAACATTGTTCTCTGAGATTTGCTGACAGTAAATAAACACATTATCTATAAATTAGATCAAGAGAAAAACAGCAGAATTTAAGTTGGATGATATTTAATTAACACAAAGATCTTAAAGAAGCATACTTGCCTTCATTTACATTTATCAACAAAGCTAAAATAAGAAACAACATCTTTTTAAAACATTGATACCACAAAAAAACGCCATTGACGTCCGCCATTTTTGATAATACACGGAAGATCTTTGAAGAGAGGTCAAGTGAGTTGACGACAAACAGAGTAGAGAAAAATGTTTTTAAAATGAAATTCCTGAAAGTGTTCTAAAAAATGGTAAAATATAGTTATATAACACATTAATTTTCTGAAAATTCAGATGAATAATTGAATACATTTAATAAAGACAAAAGTTTGAAAGAAATTTCGGAAATAGGTAAGTTGATCACATGACTCTTTAATGCTTGAATCCTTCAAAGATGCAGTTCTGGGATACTTTCTGCAAAATTTTAGCCTTTTCTATTTCAATATGAAATAATACACATTAGATATTTTCCTTGATTGATATTAATTGTTATAACTCATTGTAAGAAAGTTCTGCTGCTAATTAACAAATTTATAATTATTCAGACTCATTAATTAAGTTGAAGATCAAATTTGAGACATGATGTTAGATATTCATTAAAGATTTTTTTCCCTCGATAATATCTTTTTCAAGAACGCTTATTTAATATAGAACAATAATTTTTGGATTTGAATGCCCTCCAGGATATGAGATTTGGAATGAGTGGCCAGAATACAATATTTTATTCAATACATCATGTTTGTTTAATTTGCAAAGACGTTGAGAACAGGAACTGCTTGAAATTGCGCAATAAAAAATGCACTCTATAATGAATAAGAAATCCGAGAAAGAAAACATAAAATGTAAACAATTTTAATTTAAAATTGAGTTATAGTTTCAACAAAATAATCAATTCAGGAAAATATAATACGCTATTTGTAATTAAAATAGTTTTCACCAAAAGAGAAATCCCACCTTGATCAATGTCCTAAAAACCAAATATATCGATTTGTTATTGAAAAAAAAGATTGTTAACCCTTCAAGTAGGTAAATAAAAATGACATTTTCAATCACTTTGCATTCAACCTAAATTGCAAATTGCAGAAATCTTGTACCAACAATAACTGATGAGTTGCCAAAAATCCCATTCTCATACTATTTCAAACAAGCAGCAATAATAGATGACTATAACGACTATATAAAATCGATTCTGTGGGATCTTTTTAATGTTATTTAGTGGTTAATTTCCTTTAATTTTCTTTCCATTTAGGATGTCTAATGATTTTTTCCATCTTCTGCGTAAACTCATAAATAAATGCTTCAGAAAAAATTGCATGCAACTCAGAAAATTCTTGCAAATAAAATTAGCCATTGAGAAAAATCCAGGAAAAAGAGGAAAAAGAAAAAAGAAATTTCCACGAGAATTCGAAGAACTCCAGCTATGAATTCTGTAAAATATATCAAAAAGTTACTTTGCTCCCAATTTAAGAACACAAAAAACCATTACAGAAAAAATGTTAATTAAAAAATTATTTTGTAAGTATAATTTTATCAATTTATATTGTAACTCCTTTCATGTCAAACATACATCTGTGATATTTTTTTAGCATTAATTAAAAATTTAATATGCGTTGTCATGCATCTGGGTATAATGTTAAAATTAGAACAGAAAAGGCAAGACTCTTAATAGATTCCAAAATTAAATTGTTTCGATGACTTTAACGTGCATCATGTTAACTCCATCATAATTACTTACCATGCATTTATTTAAAAACAAAAGATGGAAGCATAAAAAGTGCTTTAAATTGAAATTTCAAAATGTACTTCATGATTTTTAATGATTTTTTGTGAAGGTGAAAAAATGCTGACTCAATACTTGATTATTGGATTGCTATTTAGACAGTTTTTGTTTTGAATTTGGGCACATGCCGGTTACAAGGTAACACCCACCCACTGTTGGAAAATATCTGTTTGTCTGTCTATGATAGAGATAACTCAAAAAGCATTTGGAGCGAGATGGGTAAAGTTTGGAATGAGTTTTTCACATAAAATTTTGGGCAAAATCCATTCAGGAGAAATCAAGTCTAACGATCCTGCTGTTCGAATCTAATTTAACACGATAACCATAAAATAAAGAGAATTAAGTAGATAAAATTAAATGCACAGTTACACATTATAGTGCAGACACTAATCAAACTTTGAGCCAAATACAAGGAGCGATTGATCGTCTGTCGGTCTATAGTTTCAGAAAGAGGCAAACTCGATAGCTTGAAAATGAAATAATATATCAAATTTAGTACAGGATTTTACGACAACTAGTACAGTTTTTATGAAATTTTGGTTTTAGTCGATTGGAAAAAACTAATTTCAATCTCACATTCGATTTTCGAATACCATTAGCCTCATGTTAGGGATTCATTTCCCGAAACCTGACCAAGGATCACATGATAGAATCAGTAAAAATGCCAAATTAAATCCAAAAGTTAATATTTTGTAAGTATTGTATGCCTCTGTCATATAACGCGCTCTTTGGAATGACAAATTTACTATAGAGTATGTGAGAAAATTTTGTGTACCATCCCACTGGTTAAAATGAGTGACAAAGAGTGATGGAAAAAATGCATTTTTGCCATAGGACCATTGAAGAAACCTGGAATAATCGTGATGAATCATCAAAATTCATAATGGAAGTTGAATTACTTCAAGAGAAGATTATGCAATGTTTGATAGAGTTACAAAGGTACTGCATATTTCAATTGCTTCAATTCACCAAACAATTACAATAAATGATTAGTGTATAAAACGATTGTATTAGGTGAATCAATCTAAAGAAAAAATAATGAATCGGCAAATCTTTCAAAATTAATAATTCCTTTTGGCAACAGTAAATTCATGTATATATATTTAGTGATTCATGAAGTTATTGTAAATTAGTTGAAAAAATGATGGTACATTTAGATATCTGGTCTTGGATTATCAAATGAATATTCTTTAATGTTTTTGAAAACTTCTTGAATGATGAAAACTACATTGAAACTATCGCAATAAGGTGTCGTGCGTTCAATTCCTTTTTTCTTTCTGATATACAAATTGTAAAAAGAGAAAATATTTTAATTGTTAAAAAAATCATACTCGAAATTTTGATAGTTCTTTATCTTTCAGATCTTCTTGAATCCGAAAAATCCATTACTGGAATTATATCTTTTTTGTATGTGTAAACAGAATAACTCAAAAACACTTTGAGCTAGACTATGAAATTTGATATACCGATTCTCTGAAATTTCATACTCTGTGTCAAATTGTACAAGAAATACATTCATCGGAAGTTGGTCAGTCCGACTACTCGGAATAATTGTGTGTCACTTGCACTCAGTCGCATTTGATCTAACTCATTAAAAAATGTCATTTGCGTTCAAGGTTTATAAAGGCTACCACATTATAACGTTCATTTTTGCATTTAAGATTCGGCAATGTGCCCCATACGATAATCAATCACCGTTAGAGTAAGAAGGACACTCAATGTCCCTAATAAACTTCCGTGAGAAAAGTGTTGATGGCCCTTATCACGTTTCAATTGAGTGTTGAAAAGGATAAATAAAACGTAGGAAATTTACTTTAAATATTTATCATAAAGGAATATGTTTATAATTTTCTCATACAGAATATATTTATAAAAATCATAATTCTGATGTGCATAATACAAATTTAATCTAATAAATTGAAGCACTATTTAATTAAGAGGTTTTAATGTTTACATATCACATGGTTTAATTTTATTTAACAAAATGAAAAAAAATAAATAGAAAGTACTCTAAATTCTAATTTAAATAGATAGCAATAACGTTTAAATCTTTCAATATATGTGTATGCATATACATTCCACAAGCTAATACTCAAAATGAGCTAATGTTTTTTTTAACGTTTAGTTGTTCAAAAAAAATTAAATTTTTTTACAAAATAATAAGCACTCTGTCTAAAACAAATAAGATAGGAATCATGTTAGTAATTTTAAAAATAACTGCTGGTTCATTCTCAGGAAATAAAAAATATTTTTAATAAGAAAATGTTATTAATTACAAAATTTTTTTAAAATATAGAATATATTACATAATATTTAAGCTAATTTATTGTCAGATTGAATTATTGATTGTCATTTCTATTACCAGTAATTGAAATGTAAATACAACATCTATACATACATTAAAACACTTAATTCTCAGATATAGTATAATGAGCTAAATTTTTATTTGTAGGTAATGTATCAACAAATTCCTGTTTATTTTCTTAAAAGTGACGTCAATGATTTTAAACCAATTTTCAATTTGTATACACGAAAGAAAGGTAGAAATAAAATATATTACTTTATATTTTATTCTATCTTTTTTTTTCTCGCCCACCCCCTCTCCTTCAATTTCTTGCCAAAATATAAATTGGACCTTTAACATAATTAAAACTGAAATTACAATAGTTAATATTTAAATATTAGGCCTTAATATAAGACTAATTTTACAGCTATATAAGCATGATTTCTGAAATCATCCCCCCTAAAAAGCACAAGGTGGTTGCACTTAGGAACAAGATTTTTTTTTAAATACTGCATCTAGGCATACTTACAATTACAAAATCTAATTAAATAAGGTAGACAATTGTACAAAAATTACAAAATTTAGTTTTTTATACTACCATCTTAATTTTAAACGTGAATTAGTATAATTGCTCTCTTATTTTCTCTATAATACAAAATTTAACATTTATGTATTGAAAATTTGCAGATATAGATGTTTAGTTTTAAATTTCGAAGACCTGTTCACAAATGTGGCAGAAAACATTTATTTCAGAATGCAGCTAGAACATCGTTCTATCACTATTATTCTAAAAATTTGACGTACCTATAGTTTTTAAGAGCCTGTTTTAAAAACATTATTCCAAATTTCTTTCTGTTGTATTACAAAAAACTGACTAATTAGCAGTTATTATATATATTTGTTATTCTAAAATTTGATATTTTTGTAGTTTTTAGCGAAATTTTTTAAAGATTATTTCGAATCCTTTTTGACAACATTATAACAGAGTAGAAATTAAAACGACTTTTTTTCAATATTTAGTATGAATTATAGATTTACATGGCATAATATTCAACAAATCAAGTTATTCAAAAGGAAAGGTTATAAATGTGATAATTATTTTATTTTCATCGTTAAAAATGTCAAATATTGATAATTGGACAATGCTTGATAATTTTGAACTCTCTTTTTAATTTTTACTAAATGCTTCTTAATGTTGATTTGTCGTCATTCGGTTTACAAGAATGACGCATTTCATAGTGAATACAGCTGTCTTCTGCCTTCAGCAACCCTTAACACTTTTCGGACTTTTCTTTAATGCAACATCATGTTACCACCTTTTCAAGGCTACAATGATGCTGTCGATATTGATATTCATTATATAAAGCTGATGGCTTTTCTTTTGATATTTCGAATTATTCATATTTAAAATCAGAGAAAAATAACAGAGAAAAAAAACACCTAACACCTAGTTTAAAATAAACTTTCAATTATGTTTAGAAGAGACAAATTCGTAGAGAGATCGTATCCGTTTTATCTTGCGAAAAAAGGTGATTATTTCAAGGAAAAGAACCCTCAATCATCAATCATTTTCTTATCAATATGAGAAATGTGCATTGTCTATACTCCCACTAGATATACGTCAAGTTTTCCTGCCAAAGATAATTAAATTCCAGCAAATCTACAATGCGAGGGCAAAAGACACTTTAATGATTTAACGCAAATGCGTCTGAGCGCAAGTTCTACAATCCCTATTGAACAATCAAAATATAAATACTATTACATTTGGAGCCTAATCCGTCAAGGAGGTTGATGGTTTTCATAAACATGTAAATGGAATAATTCAATGTTGCGATGATTTATACATACTATTATGAATTTTGTGTAAATTAGATGTAAATATTGTAAATATTTATGAATTGTTGTGTAAGTATTGTAAATATTTATGAATTGTTGTGTAAGTATTGTAAATATTTATGAATTGTTGTGTAAGTGTTGTAAATATTTATGAATTGTAATGTAAATATTGTAAATAGTTTATTTGTATAAAATTAATTGTAACGGAATCGAATGCCATCTAGGAAAGATCGTTCTAAGGGAATTTACAACAGAATATCATCATATTTGACCAATTTGGCGATATTACTACACTCTAAAATGTGTAGTAGAAACTAAGAAATAAAGATTTTTTATAAGAAAATAATGGAGAAATTTCTAGACTCGTCCAGAAGGAACGAGCCCTTTCAAGATTTGCCCAGCTCACTTCAGTGGTAGTCTATTTAAGACGCGATTTAAATGCAGGGAGTCAGTTGAGTTCGGATGACAAGCTACGTGGTAGCTGACCTTGAGAGAGCGTCTTTTTTCTCGCTGCGGGGCGATCTAAGCTTGGCTGTTAATTGAAATTAAGCGGAGTAAGTAGAGTTAATTCGCTGTAAATTTTTGTAGCTTGTGTTGCGAATATTTAATACGCGTTTCCATTGACAATAAAGTCTGCATCTTCGTATCGCTCTTGTCTCAGAATTATTATAATGGTAACAATATAAGACTTGCTATATGATTTTGTGTTTACAACTGTAGTTCAGTGTCAGATTTTAGTTTTAATCTGTATAAAAAAAGGCATCTAAATTACCTATTTGGTTTTCTGATGAATACAAACTGCATCCCAGCGATTTATCGTCAACGATGGGCCGCTAATAAGCTTTTTTTTTGTAATTATTGTTCAGTGAACGGTATGCGATGAATAATACACAATTAGAGATTATATGAGAAAGCTTCCTAGAAATGATACCTGTTTTTTTTTCTTTTTTTGCTAATAAGCAGTAAGTAAAATATAAGCAGTAAGTAAATAAAATATGGTAAAAAAGCTGCAATAAAAGATAATAAATTGTTATCTAACCCAATGCAAAGTATAGTGTTAACAAAATCTCATTGATTTTGATTTCTTTCACATAAAAATAAAATACTATTTGTGCGCCAACTTAATGAAATTAGATATTTGGAGTGTTGTACCTTTCTATGAATGCATTCCACTATCTTTCTTTTTTTGGCAAATAGAAAAATAGCCAATATTCTTTATAAAGAAAATAAAAGCCTTCGTTAGAAAACTATGTACCAGCTGATGACATGGTCTTCATTTAACATTTATTAAAATATCCGTAAAACTACCTTCCGTACGAGAAGATTCACTCTGCAGAAAAGCAAAATTACAGATTTATAGCAGCATGATTCGAAGTATGAAATGCATTGTCGAACATTTTAGAAATGGTGTATAAAACAGAACACTGTTATCTTGCAATAGTTGCCTCATAATTGCTTATTTATCCTTTTATTGTAAAAATTAAAGAACTAATTTTCCCCTTAATATTTGGAAAACAGTATTCCAGAATGCAACAGGTTTGTTTATATTCTCTTTTTTTATATTTTAAAACTTTCTCTGTATTCACTTGGTATATGAAGGATTTTCTATGTTTACTGAGTAAAAATTATTATCAGTATATTTATTTATTATTATTTTATAAAAGCAAAAATAATAAAAGTTTAGATAGTCAATAAAACGAAATTTATTTCTGTATATTAAGATTCTGTTCAGAAATTGATATTAATAAACAGAAATATTCAAGTAATGATTCAGGTTTGCAATCGCAAACATTCATCTTCACTTACATTTTCATTTTTTAAAAAGCATTTTTAATTACATTTTTTTATCAGCAAAAAATTGCCTCCCAAAAAACATGCTATTTTATTTATTACATTTTTAATATTGAGTTTTTGAAATTATTCTTACTACTATTGTGTCTATTATTTGGATGGGCTAAAAAGATGGCGAATCGATTATACCCAATAATTTTGGCCAAGAATGGCATGTTGCATAATTGGGGATATAGGAGAGCTGCGTGCCGTGTACATTGTGAAGCTCTCCTTTTAATAATTGGTAATTTCTATGTAATATTTCAATTTTCTTAAAACTTAATTACTATCATCAACATTATCTTAATGATTTACTTTAATTTAATATTTTATTTCAATAACTTCATAAAAATTCGTTCCTTTATTCTTTAAATGCATATGATGATTCAGTTTAATTAAGTTATATTAATGTTCCGTTTTAAAATAACATAGAGTTATTTTGGGACAGACCTTGTAATGTTGCTCCACTGTCAGATAACGAGGATGATATCTGGGATAGCACAACTCTCTCCAAAATTTCCTCCTCACGCCAGCGGGATATATACGATGGAAAAGATGACTATGCAATTAAGTTCTTTAAAGAGTAATCATTAATTATTTGTCGTTAATTGTTTGTAAAAGTATTTAATTTTTTGATATATTATAAGAAAATAACAACCTTTAAACAAATATAATATTAAAAATTATTATTTAACTATGTTAGTGCACTAGATTAAAGTATAATCAGTAAAATGAATAATTAACTATCTAATAACTAATTAGATTTTAATTTATTTACTAAAAAATTTAAAAACTCACTGTAAACATACATTGTAATCTTAATATTTTGTAAATCTTAGAATTTACATTTTTTACAAATTAATTTAGGCTAATATCATTTTTTAAGAGACTTTCTTGTGGCTTCCTCAGTCCAATGGGTTTTTGCAATTGAATTTCGGGAAATCTGCCATTATTTGTGTGCAAAATTCATTTTATGAAATTTTATACAGAACTTCAATCATATTATTGAGATACTCAATCTAAAAAGTTTTCTTTCAAACTTCCCACCTTTTTTTCATTGACTGAGTAATATTTTTTCTCTTTGAAGTTTGAATAGCGATTTATTTGTAAAATATATCTATTGTAACATGTTTTGTACTTAACCATCAACATGTAGAAAGAAATACATGCCATTCACTTTGCTTTTGAGCTTCTATCGAGTTTATGATAGTACAATGTTAGCAAGAAATAAGTTATCCACTTCAGAGAGCTCTGAAATGCATTCTATTTATTTAAACGAGATAAAAATTTGAATTACAGATTATTGATACGATGCGCTTTCAGGACCCAACTTAGCCTAGTTGGGGCCCGGGTCAAAAACTTTTTTGGGGTCCCCTCTGCTTTAATACTTTAGTAATGAAAAACATTCATTAAAAAAGGAAGCTTAAAATAAAATCTCTATTCGATTTGGGGCCCCCACTTATGTGGGGGGCCGGGACAACTGTCCCGTATGCCTCTGCTTTAGTCAGACCTTGTGCGCTTTACATTTATTAATTAAATTTTTTTTGTACAAACATCCACCAATAGATGTTGCTGTAACACAAATGACGTTAATTTGCATGTATTAAAAATGTAAAGGTAATTAGTTTTACAGAGCATGTCTATTACCATTTTTCTTTGGATAAAAAGAAGCTGGATGGTTTGATAACATTAGTTTCCTCTTTGGTCGTCATTTTGAGTTGCAAGAAAAAGCTCAATTGGTGAAACTGTTCTACCAGACCCAAACAACTCCTAAAGTCACCAGTGGGTAACTTATTTCTTATTAACCCTATATATCACTAAATTATAATAAATTTTTTATAATCATAATATGTTTTGAAAAAAAAACCCTTTTATCATTATGTCAGAACATGACAAGGTTTTGAAAATGAGGTTTTCTAGTGTCAACAAAAATTCGTAGGCGAAAAATAAAAAAAATTCGAAGGCAAAAAATAAAAATTTTACTATCCGCACAAGCATCTCAAAAAATCAGCTTTTAATAACGTGTTGCTATCGCATTTACAAAAGCTTTGATTTTTTTTAAAAAAAATAAGCTAATGACTACAGCAAATAAAACTTAGAAAAATGCTATTTTGAGCACGTGATTCTATGAAATAAAATAAATGGGAAATGGGATATTTTTTAAAAACAATAAATGCGAGACAAAGTTTTTTGGATCGTTTGCTATAGTGACTCATTCAATGAAAACATTAAAACGAATAAAAATGTAATTTAACTTGCACGAACACGTGGTGCTTGGCTGTTCAAGAAATGATGTTCTGAAACGTTTAAAATATGCATAGCAGATTTCCTTTTAATCTTTATTTGTTCTTTATTTTGAAAGATGACAATTTTCCGGGTTTCAAAAATGGTAATGTTGTTCGACTTTGAACTTAATCCTTTAACACAACCTTATTTTTTCAATGTGTGAATGATCTGTTATAAAAGTTACTAAATATCTTTTCAAAATGTTAAAGATTCTGATTAATTATTGCTTAATACGAGTATTTAAATATGAACGCACTGGATTTAATTCTATGCAAGAAATTATTTACTGCAGTGCGATTTTTATAGACAGAAGTAAAACTCTAAAAATGGTTTTTAAATGATTACACCCCGTTCGTTTATAAAAATCCTTCCCTTAATATGAACACGCAACAATTTTTAAATTTTATATTCAAACATTTACTTGACTGTAAATATAAGAGTTTGGAAAATGCCGGAAAGTAATTAGATAAACATTACAGAAACCCACCTAAAACTGCATTAAAATGGGAACAACGTCAGAGAGAAATCTCATACGCATTAACTGATTAAAAATTCATTAAACTCTAATTGCATGCATGTATTCTTCAATTTACTTTAATAAAATTCAAATAAAAGCCACGCAGTCCCTCAATTTCAAACACAGGATTGTTTTGATCTCTTTAACTCTTAAATGGTTTACAGCCAGCCGGTGCGGGTGGCAGGAGACCGTTGAAAAGCGGGAGATGTTTTCTTTTCTTTCGCACCTTCTTGTTTTAGAAACTCATCCGAGTGGAAGCGTGACTCAATATATTTCAGAGAATCGTGGATAGGAGAGAGAAATTGCATAGTCAAATCTCCCCTTCGTTTTTGGCAGGTACGGTTCGAAAAAGCACAGGACTTCCGAAGGCCACAATTGGCGGCTTTAGCTTCGATTCAGCGACGTAAACAGAGAATATTCGGGAAACGACAACAAACCAGCGAATTTCGAAATTTGTTTGGATTTGTTGGGCTAAATATTGAAAAGTTAGTTTTATAAATTATGATTACTCTTAACATTGGCAGAATTTCAGCTTTTTATCATTTATTCACCAATGTTTCTTCGATAATTTATTCCAATTTAATGGCAAATTTATTATTAAAACGAAGGATATTTCTCAATACTTTTACAAAATTTAAATTTTTAATGTGAGATCAGCACATTAAGAATTAGTTGAGTCAGTAAAATTGAATAAAGTCAGACATCGATAACAGCTGAAATTTTCATGTTTACTCCAATACGATCCAAGTCAGGGTTTCTGGATTTTTTTGTCTAATTTATTTGTTTGATGAAATTTTTTAAATAAAAGTATAAATATTTATTAGCTGTGAATGGAATGAAACGGCGAAGTTTGTTTTATCACTTATTTATGTATTAAACTAAATCTGAACATGTAATGATTAATTGTATTTACATTTCTTCTGTTCGTTTTTTCAAATGTTTAGTCCTATATTTCTTATATTTGACTTACTGTATTAGCATTTTGGTGCGAAGTTAGGTCTAATAGTGACTGCTTCAAATGCAAATGAAATGTTCCACTTTTAATAGGTGGTGAGATTGCTGCTTCTTTTTATCAAAATTTGCATTTGCAATTGTTGTTGTCCGCGTGTTTCGCTTTACAATAGAAGGAGTGGTGCTGTAGTTTCTGAGGGTATGGACCCCTGAGCACCAGAGGGCAGAAGTCTGACTTTTAGCTCACATACGTCACAAACCCATTTTAATGGACTGACTTCATTCATGCATTTCATTCATTCGTCTACAGATCGTAATTTAGATCTGGAACAGAGAGCGATTACTTCTGACCTAGTATCCCCAGTGGTATTACTCTCTACATGGATGACTTTGTGACCACGACAGATTTAATGTACGACAGCCACATCACACACACTTTCAAGGAGAGTCTTCGGCTTATGGGTTCGAATTCACAGTCCAAGGGATGCTTTTCAACGCCATACAAACTATGTTATCCTGACCTTTCATTTGACATATAATACCACTATAAATTTTATCATATAAAAGTATTTTAGTAGAATTCCCATTATTTTTTTATAGAAAATGCTTTCAACTTCTTTCGCTATTTTGACGTACAATGTACGTCATTGGAAATTTTCTCCTGTACTGAAAATAATGTACAGCGTGCGTTTGCTAAATTCTCAGTGCTACTGTACTACTTAATGCTTATTTGAAATTTCTTTAGATAGGATGGGCACACATTTCTGCTAATTAACTGATAGCGCAAGAGGTTAAACGCGAAAAAACCTTTGATTTATGATTTAAGTTCTTAAAATTATTGTTTATGGAAGCGTCGTTTTTTAAAAAAATAAGACACGACTCCTTACTTTTACTTTTACTTTAAATTTATTTTATAATGCAATATATGGCGGCCCGTTACTTAGGATTAAAAATCTATCACGGCCTCCAAATTTTTTAAACAGTTTTTTTAAATTTTTTTTAATGCTTATTGTTACTTTATTTTTTCTTTTTCTGCTGTTAATAACTCGATAAATAATGATAATTTCATTCAAAAAATAATGATTTAATAAGTACGGTGTGACTTCTCGGAGATCATCCACTCTTCCAATGTATTACAATTTACTACCTCTGCAATAGCTGAAGGTGAAACCAATGATCAGAAATTGAATTTAGCGACAGTAGATTTATTTTAGTTGCAGATGAGGTTTGGCTCAGGGCCAATTGTGTGATGCTCCTTTCTCCCTCTCTCTCCGCAGTAGAATCTTTGTGTTCTTGATTTTTTTCTTCTTCACCTTTTCTTATCATCTACTACTGTTTTGTACGAAGATTGCGAAACAAGCCTTTTTCGTTGATTGTACTTCTTTAAGGGATGATATGTAGAAAAGCGAGCGATTCTCATGCCTCCTAATTCTGTGAATAATTTGACTTCACTCAGTTGCTAAATGTAAACATATCTTTCATCCATCTTCCGTCTTACTATTTTTTGATGGGGGAAAAACATCTCATGATGCCAACGCAGAAATGTGGAAGATTTCCAAATATGAGAATAAATAATATTTAATGATAGTTTCATTTTCACGCTGTCCCGATAAGAGCTCTGTTAGAAGTATGAAAAAGTACACAGAATAAAAAATTTCTAAAACAGATAATTACAATAAATTTTTTTAAACTGTTTAGAAATAAAGTTTTTTCAAGGATTTATATTTTTCCATTTCTTCTTCTTATTTTTTCTTTATGAAATTCTTTATGAAATACTTTTGCAGCACTGATGTTTAAATTTCGTTCGTGAGCTGTCACAAAATGTGACGACAGATTTCCTAGTTAGTTTGTTAAATTATCATATAAAATCGATGGTATTAAATATTTTGATCAGTCATTATGAATACATGGGTAAAAAGCTGCAAACATTTGTATCCAGTTTTTAAACCTATTGAAATTTAAATTAAACTGATTTAAATGAATGTTCCACATAAAATATTAATAATTGATACAAATCATATATTAATCAACATTTTTTAATGCCTTCAAATCTACAATTAAAAATATTCACGATGGAAAAGAAAGTTGAATGAGATTTAAGATTTTTAATATTTCTTTTTAATCTACATTTCACTTCTTTATAGTTGTTGGTATCCCAAGAAAAAATGAGAACATTGTCTAAGGTTGGTTGGTTGGTTGGTAGGGTCTAATTTCACAAGGGCCAAGATTGGACATGTTACGTTAAACATTTGATTAAATAGAACATTGAAACTAAAATACACTATATTTTGAGAACATTGTCTAAGGAATATATCAAAGAAAGAAATGGATATTGGCAATAAACACTCTAATCATTAAATGATAACAAAATTAATCAGTAAAAATCCTCATATTACTACAGCTTTTAAATGGAAAATATATATAATCATAAATTAAATAGAATTTGAATTAAGATATAGTTTTAAAAAATTAAAAAATTAATAAAACAATAAAAAATTGGGAAACTTTGGAAAGTAACATTAAGATTTTAAATGCAACATTAATTATACCCTGGAAACTCTGTTATCTTTTATAAAATTATAATTGCATTGATGTTATTATTTTCAAGGTATAAATCAATAATTTTTAGAAGTTGTGAGATTGATTTGGGACATAAAGTATGTTGCCGACTTATTAATTAGTTTACCATTGAGGTTCGTTAAACAATTTTTTAAAAATATTTTATTACCATTTTTTTCACTCCCAAACTTAATAATCTCGTATGTTTAAAACAAAATAATTCATTAACAAACAATTTCGAAATTTTTAGAATGTTGAATAATGCTGATCTATTCTTATAAGCAAATTTTGCATAAATTATCTATCACTTTTAACCAGAATAAAATTTATTCAACAATTTAAAAAAGATTTAAAAATAATTAATCTTTAAAAGTTAAAAGTAATTGAATGGTTTCTTAATATTTTTTTTAGTTCTTTTTATTGAATTCTGAAATTTCTTTATATTTGTTAACTAATAAAATTATAATATTTTAAACAAAATGATTTATCCACTTATACTTAGTAATGAAACTGCCTTTCAGTAAAAATATATGGATTTTATAACATAAAAATATTTTTAAAATTTTCTTTTATATTCTTTTTAAAATTTTGTTAAGACAACTGATATTTTTCTTTTGAAAATTGTTTACTCTTGTATCTGTTTTCTTTAATTTAATAAATAAAATCCCTTTTAACTAAAAAGTGCAATGTTTGAATTAAAACAAACATTTTTTAAAAATGTATTAATGAAGTTACATTAAAATATATAAATTAATACATATTAATTACAGATATTATGTAAACTAATATTAATTATATAAACCAAGCAATTATAATGCTTAATTGCTTATAATTAGCTATAAGGTAGATAATATTTAGTTTATGTATATAATATTTTTTCAAAACGGTGGTTTTTTTAAAAAAATTAGTAAATAGTCAACTAATATAAAATTACATTTAAAAAATATTTTTAATTTTAATTTTTTCAAAAGAGAGAGAGAGGGGGGGGGGGAAATAGGTAAATTATTTATATCTCAACATTATTTTTATGTAAAAGTATTTTAAATTTTATTCCTACACAATATGCTACAAATTTGGTTCCAACACTTTTAAAATATTAAAAATATGTATTTTAATATATTAGCCTTCTAAAATATTTTATAAACGAATAAAAACTCGAAAAAGATATATTTTTTGAACTTGAAAACAACGATAAAACATAAATTGAAACAAATTTTTTTCACTTTTTAATACATTATCTTTCTAGTATACATTTTTTCTATAGATATGCATTATCTATACTTTCCTATTGTTCAGAGTTCAGGATATTTATTAAATTTTATTTTTGCAAAAAAAGAAGAGAAAATAGATAAATTATTCATATCCCAACACTATTTTTATGCAAAAGTATTTTAAATTTTTACATAAAAATAGTGTGCTAAGACAATATGTTACTAATTTGGTTTCAATGCTTTTAAAATATTAAAAATACATATTTTAATATATTAGCCTTCTAACATTTTTTATAAACGAATAAAAACTAGAAAAAGTTATATTTTTTGAACTTGAAAACACCAATAAAATATTAATTGAAAAATAATTTTTCAAATTTTAATATGTTATCTTCTTTCTTGTATACAATTTTTCTATAGGTATGCATTATTTATACTTTCCTATTTTTCAGATTTTTTTGGGAGCAATATTATTCTTTAAAAATTCCATGGAAGTATTTTAGGTCTAATTTACTTTATAAACCCCTGGGATGCTTCCTGAATTTTGGCGACTAAGTTTGGCGAGATGCATCTGTCACTGAGGGTTCCGGTAAACCCAAGCACGTGCTCTTGGGATCAATTCTGACTCAAAAGAGTCAAATATAGTCGACCAGTCAGCCAGACCGCAACGATAAAATAGACCCGAGGCTTGACTGAACGAACGAGCTTTTTCTTTATTTGATACTGAATTCGAATAAAGCAGAGAGAATTTGAAATTTTTCTTTTTTTTTGCTTCAGCTAAGAGATGGCATTTCAACGTCCGTTTTTGATTTCTCTGAAGAGATCGGATTCCAGCAATCGGTGGGGGTTTGGCATCAAAGGGGGACAAGATTATGGCGAACCCCTTAGAATACAGTCGGTGAGTATCATATATTTGTATTTGGGGTTTTTATTTAGATTTTTATGCAGTTGTAGAGAAACGAGTATTAATTCTAACACCCATTCAAATCTTTTTTTTTTAGCTTTTAAGTCATACAAATTTTTGACATGATTAACTTAAGCTCCTCAATGGAAAAATACATGATATTTCAGACAAAATAATGCCAACAAATTGAAAACTTATAATTGTAAAGTCTAACATATTTGATATGACATTCATTTAAAC
The DNA here is from genome assembly GCA_026289955.1 of Argiope argentata. Taxonomy (NCBI): domain Eukaryota; kingdom Metazoa; phylum Arthropoda; class Arachnida; order Araneae; family Araneidae; genus Argiope; species Argiope argentata. The sequence continues at coordinate 13,209,520 of JAOUZG010005735.1, forward strand.
TTGAATTCTGTTGAAAAATATTTCATAAATTGTTGATAGTCTTTCTTGAATAGCTTAAAAATAATTTTTCTTTAAAAGAAGATGTTTGTTGGGAAAGATTTAAATAGTAATTTATCTGTTTATTTCTTAATCGTATATATTTGAGCTGCGTTTTTGATACTTCGTAATTTTCCTTCAACTTGTATTTTAGCAAACTTCCTTAATTTTAGTAAGATTTTTCTTTACATTTTTCTTAATTTATATTCCAATTTGTATGTATACGTAGTTTTTGGAAGAACATATTTTCTTTTTTCCACAAAATTTTATAATTTTACATTCTTCCTCTCTGAATTATTAACTGACTCCTGATAAGAAAAAAAAATTATGAATTATGAAAGGATTGCTTAATACACACAAATAAATCTATGCTTCTTTTTTCATTGATGTATTACATATATACTTTCATTTCACACGCAAATAATTTTAAAAACATAATTTAAAGATACAAGCTTTCCTTAACTTTAATATTTGTATATATAACATTACTATACAAAATATTTTATCTGTAAGTCAGTATTTATGTACAATACTAAAAAATTAACAGAACTTATAGAAAAATTAAGATTTTTTTAGGTGGGAAATTTTTTTTAAACATACACTGAAAAACCTTGAAATAGCCCATATTTAATCTGAATATCTTTGACAGATCTAACTAAGATTTAACTAACATTCGTTTCTATTAGACTTTAATAGAAAATCAAGCCCTACATTGAATTTGGAAGAAAAAAGGATTAAAATTCTACCGAATATTTAATAAATTTCTAAAGATTAGGGATTGATTTATAAAAGTACTGAAGCATAAACATTAGCTTCAGAATCAACGAAATGTAATCATATAAATAAAAACAGTCAGAATGACATTTATCCTTCTATACACTGAATAAAACTTAATTATTTTTTTAAAAAATGCAATTCACTTTACTTTTTTCATTTATGGGATTTAAAAATGTATATTATACAAATATACCCTTGAATAAATACTCTTTTTTAGACAAAAATGCCTTGTAGAAAAATTGCTTCAACAAATCACAAAACTGTAAGATGGAAAATTGTTATTGCCATTTTAAAATTTACACATAAAAGGCAATAACTTGGTGTCTTCAAGGCTATAGGCTGAATTGCCAGCTGATATTTAAAACTCAGAGTTAGTTATGTCTAACCGTCAAACGTGAAAAATAGTTGTTACGAAAGCCAACCGTGTGTTTTTAGTCACAATTCTAACGCAATGTCAAATATGAGTTTTGAGTTTTTAAAACAGTAGAAGTTATTTATACTAAGAGCAAATTAATAAAAACTCGTTTCTCATGAGTATTTGTAATTGTTTTTACGTAATGACTGGTTTATTTTCCGTCAAAAGAATTAATTTTGAGAATTATTACTTGGTTTTGCAGTAGCATACAGATTAATGTTATAATTTTTGTTTTATATAGGGTTTATTTTTGTATCGATTCACGTCGGTTTACAAATAAAATATGATCGGTACACCAGTAAAAATGACGAAAAAAGAAATTGAAGAGAAAAAAAAGAATAAATTTGATGTTGTTTTGTTCTTGTTTTAAAAAGTCAGTTCTATAACGCCTCTAACTATTTGTTGCTAATCGATTTAACCTACACAAGATCCACTTACACGATGTTTTTTGGTAGAATCGAGCTTCATTTCGACTTCTAAACCCAGGGTTCATCTCTAGACCGTCTATGACAGCCATTAATTATTAATAGCTGTCATAGACGGTCTAGAGATGAACCCTATACAATGCAAAAATATTGATATCTTTGTTATATAGAACCCTATATAATGAAAAAATTATAATATTAATCTGTATGCTACTATAATAATATTGAAGAATGATGTTAATATCATTCTTCAATATTATAACTACTACTGTTTTCATAAATGAGAAATTCTACGCAAATATATTGCATAATAGTTAAAAGCTTGATGATTAAAATGAGTGATATACGAAAATGGTAATTTAAATAACTATAAAGTCAATGGAATTTCATTTATGCAGCTTAGCTCAGAATGTATACTTGATTTGCATCGTTGCAGGAGGAAATTAAAAACACAAAATGAATCATATTGTGAAAGTATATGGGTAAGTTGAAAGGAGAACCGGCTGTTTTCAGTTACAATATCTTGTTCAATAATATGAAGCTATCTTTCACAGAATTTTCAAATTCTATCCTTGCAATCCTAAGGAATCTAAAGGGAATAAATATTTTATTCTTTGTTTGACAACACTAATCGAATTGCATGATTTGACTTCCAGAATATTTAATATAAATAATATTAATTGAAATTCTTGGAAACAAAACGAAAAGCAAGTTAGTTGCAGTGGTGAATTTTCAACTAAGCAAACTATTCAGATGCTAAAGGCTACTAGGCTGAGAAGGGGTGACAAGGATAATAATTAAAAATTTGTCTTCAAATAAATAAGAAATGCCCAAATTGCTGATTTTATGATTTATTCTTCTTCCACTAAGTGTAATATGTTTAAATTCCCCTCCCCTTTGTAATGATTGCGTTACGACCACAGTTTTGTTTTGTCAGGGAATAAAACATTTAAAAAAATGATTAGCCTTAAATTTTTTTTCGGTAACCTGTTTTAAAATTCTTGATATACTCCATTTTGTTACACTTAAATTATTTTACAGAAATGTAATTACTTCTTTTGGTAACTTTTCATTTTTATTTGGATGCATTAAAAACTGGATAATCACAACTTTATGTTTACAAGAAAACTTACCTTTTTTCTAACTTATTTTAATAATGGAACCATACTCATCAGAAATAAAACAATTGATTTCCATCAATGGATTATATTAGAAAAATAGCTATAATCCATAATAATTAGATTAACCTAAAACTTAAGGATATGTTAAAACGATTGATAAATTCCATGGAACACTGATTCTGATTAAAGATTTCGCAAATTTCTGAACAACTTGGTTAATTGCTTCATTAGACAATAATTCCCATTTACACATTCACATGTTATCATTTATGGAGAAGAAGAAATGTGATAAATATGTTGGTAAAATTCAAATATTTGCTCATTACATTTGATAAAGATTAAGATGTGAAATTCCTTATAATATCTTGAGTCTGTTCCCTACACCACAAGTGCTTTCATTACTATTTAGTCCAGGTTCTTAATGTATTAGAAGAGAAAACTCGAACGAAAATTTATCTAAAATAACATCAATAAATTGTACAAAATGAGTTTAAGAAAGTTGGATATGTTTTAAAATTTCTTGAAACAGATTACGAATTTTCTGATAATATATAATGCTTGCGTTTTATTGAATTAAAAAATCAACAACATTCCCTCCTAGATTTTCTTTTAATATGTAAAATGGCGCTTTTCCGGGTGATTCAAAACATGGGTCAAGAATACCGATTATACATTTGAAAATAATCTTACTTTTTGATCTTAAATTCAATAGAGGTCAGTAATTTAATTGTGTTGTTCTTGCTTATCTCCCTTGGACTTGACACCAATTCAAACTAAGCCCATGAAATCGGGGAAAGGTGGGGAAGGGATGCAATAGCTTCTGAAGTAATATCCCTGAGCACCCGAGGGCAGAAGTCTAATTTTAGCTCATATGAGGATGACACTCATACACGCGCTTGCACAACCCCTCTTTACAGGGGGATTCGTTCACACACCTCACAGATAGAGCACAGTGTAAAAAGCAACCACGCCCCAAACTGTGCTGGAACCTGGGACGCCTTGTTCATTGGGAATTCGCGTTATCCCTAAGGCAGGACGTCGGTAAAGCTTAATTATAAAAATATATGCTATATTTCACTATCTCGGTTTCCTCCTTTTTTTTGCTTTTTCGTATATGAAATACAGAAGAAATAAAGTAACTATAAAAAAATAGATATCAAGATTTAGACTAAGTTACATTTCAGACCTTCCTGAGATAAAAAACAACACATTATTGGCATTCTATCTATCGACATGTCAACAAGATATTTCACAAATGCTTTGAGCTAGGTGTATTAAATCTACTACACTGCCTTTACACCAAATTCGTATATTTTTAAAATCAAATTTTGAATAAAATTCATTCACAGGAAATCTATTCGATTACAGATGAGCTCGATAACTCCAAAACGCAATGAGCAAAGGAGATAAAATTTGGTGCGAAGATGTATTCTCTAAAATAGTGGTTCGTATCAAATTTTAAACCAAGTATGCCAAAAGATTGCCATCTATTGGTCTAAATGTTACCCTACATGTAAACGTAATAGCTAATAAACAGAATGTCTTAAATCAATGAAATTTGATATGTTATTTGGCGAGTATTGCTGCAGTTTTGTGTCAGAATTGGTTTCAATTGGCTGGCATTTTTTTATGATTACGATATTTTATATTTGTGAATTTCGTACGGAAGGAATAAAAGTCAAATAAAGAGTCATTGAGATGGTATATCTGTTATTACAATGATTTAAAATGAATTACATTTTATAATTATGATAATTATTTACTTTCACATATTTAGGAAACAAATGATCTCTGTATTACTCACTATAAAAAAGATTACTAAACACATTAATTGATAAAAATACATTGTTACAATTTATTTTTACTGAATATATTTTAAACGGAAGTTTAAAAATTTCATTGGTGGATTCGACTATATCCTCTTTCTCATGAATAAAATATATTTATTCGGTTCATATACGAAGTAGTTGTAATAGTAAATAACAAACACGTTGTAATTGTTAAAAAAAATTCAATTCGTCAATTTTGATGAATGCTTGATGATGAACGAGCTTTTGATTTCTCTAAGATTAAGAGGAAGAAAACCACACACACACACACACACACACACACACACACACACACACACACACACACACACACACACACACACACACACACACACACACACACACACACACACGTGCATACATTAAATTCATTTAATGATAACGAAACGATGTATGTAATGATATATCGATATGATAACGATATATTTAATGATAACAATACATGGTTACTTCACCTAAATTACAGATCTTTATCAAATTTCAGACATGTATGAACGTTAAAGATAAATCTGTTTTGTCAAAAAGTTTAGTCCAAAATCGTCAAAGGATAATTTGCCTATCAGTGTTTATGCGAATAATGCAAGTAAATGCAAAATTTTTTGGCCTATATTTGTTAAATAATAGAGTATTTCCTTAAACTTGAGTTTGATACTTTGTGACAATGCTAATAACTTTTATCGCGATCACTTGATAGATGTGGTTTAATTAAAAGTAAAGTCAAAAAATAGAATAACGATGGACGTATCAAGACTAAATCATTATCATGATATATTTTCAAACGAATTTTTCTTAACCCTTTTGAATTTTATGATGCTAAAAAGCATACATATTTTTTAAATATTAATATCCAAAGCTCTCATAGAAAAACATCGATATTATGATGTAAAGGTAGAAACAACGGGAGTGATCTCCCTGAAACTTTCTCGTATATTTTTCAATAAAGGTTTTATCTTCTCTCCTTATATAAAGTAGTGAATTTTTGGTAAGGTCGTGAATGACGTTCATTGCATTAGCAAACATTAGTTATGAAATATAAAGATATTTGGTATGAATCTAACATTTTATTGAATATTTACTGAACATTTACTAAATATTTACTGATCATTTATTGAATATTTACTGAACATTTACTGATTAATTACTGAATATTTACTGATCATTTATTGAATATTTACTGAACACTTACTGAATATTTACTGAACATCTACTGAACAAATACTGAATATTTACTGAACAATTACTGAACATCTACTGAACAAATACTGAATATTTGCTGAATATCTACTGAACAATTACTAAATATTTACTGAACATTCACCGAATACGTATTTTGGACGCTTTTCACCTTACCCCCTATCAATTATAACCAAAATTTGAGACTGTACTACGGTGGCAGTTACAAGATCATATACAGAATTACATTTATTTTAACCTTTGTGTTTACATGTATGCGAAAGTATACACTGAGAGATGGTTAAGCCCTTCGACATATTTGATCAAAAATTTAATCAGAATTAATATTTTAAATACTAAACAGCTGTAGTAAGTTTTATTTATCTAGTCTTTAAGTTATTAAGTTATTAAAGTTATTAAGTTCACTTGAATTTGAATAGATTTTATCTACATGGATATTAGAAATCTATAATAGGCACAACACAAATATGCACAGTTCATAGATACGCAGATACAATAGAAAATATTTTTTTTTAGATTGATAGAGGTTTAAAGGCTGGAGATTCGCAAAAATCTTGTTCGAAATTTTTTTACAATTGCAATAACTTTACTTACACTTCACATACGAGAACGTAATGAAGTACAGAAAATTTTTAAGGTAGAACATAATTTTTTATACCTCAAAAGTTGTTGTTGTTACTAATGGCACTTGCCATTGGACAAGCTCCTCTAATACATCAGTAGATTTTAATCGAAGATATGCAAATCTTGTTTCAAGTTGCGCCAACTAGGGCCAAGGGTGCGACTTTAGCTACTCACTTACACTCATCACAGTCAATTGTAGCTCCCTTTTACAGGGGGGAGGGGTCTCACATCTCACAGAGAAGAATAACCATGCCCGAACTGGGACTCCTAGAACACGAAAAAGACGTGTTACCTCTGTGCCAGAAAGCCAGCATACCTCAAAACTATTTATATGAATGATAATGGAAGATAGCAGCAAAATGCTGAGATAAAATAAATTTTAATCACATGCTGTGATGGATAACTTTCAAGAAAAGACTCTAAAATGTCGGAAGGAAAGAATACTACCGAGATCCATGTGGATTATCATGATTATATTTTGTTCTTTGACTCTCTTGACTTGTAAAAACTTCATCTTGCTTATTATTGATGAGGTTAAGGTTAGCTAAATTTCAATTGAACAAATTGAATTTTCCAGTTCAAAACTGCAAACATTGAATTAGCTCGTATCTATTTTTATTGTAAATACGTTTCTCGTAAACTGGATTTAAAATCTTCAAATCAGTAAACAGTTTCTTGTTACAGTATACATGGGAAGTTGTTTCAGTTGTTGGCGCAGTCCTGTAACGCTATAGACCAAACGCGTGTTGACAAAAAGCCAATATTTATTTTGTAAAAGCTAAGAAAAGCGCGAGACAAAAAAAATATACTTCTTTATTCTAAAGGAAAGCGACCTTGGCAACTTGTGAATCCATCTGTCTTTTTATAACTTATTGAAGCAGATGCGCCTCCAAGGAACACCACTTGGAAATAATTTCCGGTTCCAGTTTTAAAGTAAAAATTCATCCTTTAGAAGTGAAATTTTTATCAATTCATGTTAATAAAGGCTTAAAAGAGATTCTGACATCTAGATTGAAGCATTGTAATATTATAAAGTATTATAATATTACGATGTTAGTCAAATTAAGTCAATAGGCTTAGTTCAACTACCTTCGTTTAAGTCGAATAGATTTATATTTTATTGTATGAAAGGTTAAATATGTGATAAAAATGAAAAAATAAAGGGTCAGGTATCTACAAATCCTCCATCAGGATGTTTATAACTTTAAACCTAAAAAATATTATTGGAATGGGCTTTGATTTTTTACAAAGTATATAAGTAATTTATTAATAATTAAAAATCTAATATCGATGTTGGACAAGATGTCTCATTACAATGTTTCCTTCTCAAAAAGTGTTTGACCTATTGAAAATTTCGTAATGTATATTGGCTTAATATCTATATAATAGACGATAATATTGGTGTATATTGCCTTAAATACAGTATCTTACCAAGTTCAAGTATTGGTTCAAGATTTATAGAAAAAAAAAGAACTTTTATTTTTACGACAAAGTCGGGAGGATGCTAATAAAAAAGTCACCATGAAAAATTATAATCATTTGTCATTGAAAATTTAATAATCTTCATACGTATATTGGCATTTTATTGACATGTCCATTGATATTTAAGTCACCGTATTTGAAATATTTGAAAGCATTGTACTGCTTGAGGCTTGTTTTATTGCAAATAATTTCAAGGTGGAATTTTTTTCATTTATTTATTTGATTATCAGTGCTTAAAGTAATTTACATATAGACAAACTTATGACCAACACAAATTAATTGAAATCCTAATATAATTTTAACAAGATTGAGAATTGGACATACTCGATTTACTCATGTTGTGTTGTTCATGTATCACAGGAAGGAAATCTAGAGCCTACTTTAACTTGGCTACGCTTCATATTGGGTAGATTTGTTGCAAACGTAGATTTAGCCGCAAATTTTAAATCATATAAATCTGTCTAAGTATATCTCCATCTGCATGTATGATTCAGTGATATAAAAGGTCATGAAATATGCGAGGATTGAATTATTGAGTGCTTTTATACCCTGTTCCGTAGTGACATACGATATGCATAAAGTTTCTTTCAAATAATATTAAAATTGTTTCATATATTCTACAATTAACACCCCACTTAGATTTTTCTCATACTCATACTCGAATTTCAAATTTTAAAATTACCACAGTTATAACGTTGGTAAAAATGTAATTCATTTTTAGTAAACGCCGTTTAATTTCCATTCAATCTGAAGGAATCACAAATCTATCATCAAATATCGAGTCACACTTACCGCTTCATATTACAAGATATATAGCTATTTTCAATTTTTTTAGTAAGGATAATCCGAGTTACATACATGCGAATTTTGTATAAGATAGAATTTTAAGTTTTCAAACCTACTATTTCAAGGCCAAAACCCTGCTGACCAACAGGTGTTTGGTCAGCTGACCCTGTCAACTGCTACCTGTCTGCAATTAGTATGCCATTTACATAACATAAAGAAAAAAAAAGACAGCATCCTGGCACAGAGGTAGCGCGTCTTCCTCGTGATCTGGGCGTCTCGGGTTCGAGTCCCGGTTAGGGCGTGGTTGTTCTTCTGTGAGCTATCTATTGAGCGAATGTGCCGAATGGGATAAGGGTGTGTCATCATCATATGAGCTAAAATTCAGACTTCTGCCCACGGGTGCTCAGGGGTCCCTGCCCTAAAAAACTACTACACCCCATATTTTCATAGTGAAGCAGACAAGAGATCATGATAATCATCGAAGAAATAAAACTGCAAATAAGATGATGCTAACAAGTGTATTTTAACTGTTGCAACTGAGCTTGTTGTCATATATAATTTTTGGTTTTTCGACAAATATAATCGAATGTTTGGTTAGATCATTAATTACCTTTTTTTTTAAAAATAGAAAACATATAATTTAGGATTTTCAATTTTTAGATCACTTTCTAATATGCTAAGATAGGCTAAATTGGAACACGCGTGCTTCTTTTTCTCCTTTTTGAATGGGTTTATATCTTGTGTGAAGCCTATATAATCACAGATGGATTAAAATCTTCTAACATGACATCTTATTCTGACCAACAGGTGTTTGGTCAGCTGACCCTGTCAACTGCTACCTGT
>JAOUZG010005735.1:13224268-13234507 GCA_026289955.1 Argiope argentata
ATGTCAGAACATCATTTCTTGAACGTCCAAGCACCACGTGTTCGTGCGAGTTAAATTATATTTTTATTCATTTTAATTATTTCATTGAATGAGTCATTCTAGCATTGCAAACGATCCAAAATACTTTGTGTCGCCTTTATTGTTTAAAAAATATCACGTTTCCTATTTATTTCATTTCTTATAATCGCGTGCTCAAAATGACATTTTTCTAGGTTTTATTTATTGTAGTTATTAACTTATTTTTTTTACATCAGAGCTTTTGTAAATGCAATGGCAACGCGTTATTAAAAGTCGATTTTTTGAGATGCTCGCGCAGATAAATTTTTTATTTTATTTACAAAATTTTTATTTATTATTATGTAGAGAGACACATTCTATTATGGAATAAACGTTTAGCCAAATTCGGATTACAGAATACTTGAAATCAAAAACAAGAACTTGAAAAGAGCAATATTGTTCTTCCACGACTTTCTTGTATGCATTCTTCAGTTTTCGTCGTGCACTAACAAAGAAACAAGCAAACATTTGAACATTTTCACTTTGGCTAGTTGGAGCAGAGGCAACAGATGTACAACTATGATAATAAAATCAGCTAATTTTAATTTGTTCTCCTTACTATTTAATTTTTCATGTTATTCATATAAACAAGAATATAAATATGGTTTGGAAGATTTAATTGGAAAATTAGACTCAGGTTTACAGTTTGCTGTTTTTAACTCAAATTAAAAGTATGACTAATACATTAACTCGAATACAGATATCAATGTATAATCAAATCCTTGACGAATTGGTTCGGAATTGGAACAAGATTTATAGTTTTTTTGATAAAATCTTATGCAAAATTTGATACAGAATTTTGAGTTATTTTAGTTTTAATATTTAATGAACCCAAATGAAAAAAATGAAATCGACGATCTCAAATTTCAAATTATTATGCGTGAACATTATTATTTTTTAAGTAATTATTTGTCTTAAATAATTTAAGTCGTTAACCAGGTTAAACCGGTGTGAAACAAGTACGAGATTACTTTATCGCTCTCTATCCATCAATAATATATATATAATAATAATTTTTTTTGAGCTTTCATTTTCAAATTTTTTTAGCAGGCAAACGATGTTTTGGTTCTCGTTCGATTTTGAGATAAAATAACAGCTATGATATCATAGTTCTACGTCAACCTTTTAAAATCGCATCTGTTAAATACGCGTATGTGATAATAAAGCAATGCTAGTAAACACAGATCAACCTTTTAAAAATGCATCAGCTTTCAAGGAAGCATGCATAATAATAATGCAATATTGATAAAAGCAGGTAAAAAAAATTCTTCAACCGATAATTTTTGGTGGTCCATAATCTTTATTTTTGTCCGTAAATTTCCAAGACTCCAAAACCTCCTAAACAACACCATGTTTTCACATGATAAAAAAATAGTTGTCTTTCTGATTTAGAGGCACTTTGATAACAGATTTTGCTTACACTTTGAGGGAAATAAAAAGATTTGATGTAAATAAGTATGTCTACTTTCATCCACACGATATATCCCTTTAAAAAAACTCGTTTTCATATGCATACAGAATAGACAAATGGATATACATAATTTTTTTCAAAAATATTTAATGATCAAAGAGCTTTTAAAAATATTATTGTAATTTTTTGAAATATCAATACTTTTACTTTTGTGAACGGGAGACGGGAGCAAATCGAACAGTGGAATAAAATAAAGAATGACTTAGTTTATATTGATATTATTCAAATTTCGCCATGTTACGGATAATTCAAATTCTACCTATTGGTGGAGATAAAGAGAGAGAGAGAGAAGAGAGATGTCAATAGCTCCATTTCGTCGTTTATTAGATGATGTTCGTCTATTCTCACATGTTGTAATATTCACAGACTGTAAGTAAAATTAAGTTTATCTACTGGAAAGATGTTTTTTTAGTTATGTATAATTACCTTAGACAAACGTTTTCCCATTTTCTATATTTATGTCTTATTTTTTTAAAAATCCTACCAATGAGAACATTTTTTTGTTGTCCCCAATTGGGATAAGGTGACTTAAGTTACTTGACTATTTTGTCACAAAACTTTAAGAGCTTTTACTGCTATCTGCTTAGAATTTATATCATTTTTTTCCTTATTCTGATTTTCCTGATCAATATGACCCACAAAGTGATCAGATTCATACTTTAAAGCATTTAGACATATAAATAATATTTAAAAAAGCTCACTTTTGAAAGACACGTTTATTCAAAGAGAAACAGACATGGCACAACAAGAATATTTAAATCAACAAAGGCAAGGAATCTCAGAATGCCCCTCTCCTCCAATGTTACAAAAAACTAATATGCTTCTTGTGAAAAAGTGAAGAAACCTGACTCTCATAGGAGATCTTTCCAAAGAAAGCGAAGGGTGTGTTGTTATATGTGTTTTGACTCAAAAATAGTGGAAAACTAGAATTCATCAGGAGGCTGAGACAGAAATTTGCAAAAGCAACACATGGTATCTCGAGAAATGCTCGAACTTAGAAAGAGAATTTTAAAAAAAAATTTATATTAAAAAAAGATTTGAATCACATTTGTTTGTTATGAACTAAACAAAGTAACACTTTAATTACACATTATTTGAAGAAATTATTTAACAAGGTTTAAGTAATTAATTTTATACCTTAAAACAGAATATTCAGGCCTTCTCAGGATTGTTATCTTGCTCTATCTCTGAGGCAAGCTGACATTTTAAAGTTACTTTTTTTAAAACAGCAAAAAAGAAAAAAAAAGAAAAAGAAAAAAAGAAAGAAGAAGAAGAAGAAAGAAAGAAAGAAAGAAAGAAAGAAAGAAAGAAAAAACATTATATTAAAATATAAATTTATATAACCAAGTTCAATATAAGAAAATGCCATTTCAGCAATATATACAAAGATAAACAATTAATTTCTGTAACTGATACCAATAAAAGTTCTCAACTGTTAAAATCGGCAATTAACTCCAGTCTCCTCTATTTCGTAAATGAAAAACTAAGAATTTGTGAAAAAAATCATTAAAATTATCCACATGTTTCAAAAAAAGCTTGTAATTGAAGTAAAGAGATAACAGAAATAATTTTGTTTTCAAATGTAAGTTTATTTAATAATTATAACACATACAATCAAGGAAGGTACTTTTATAAAAGTTGTTTAAAAAAAGCCATAACTTAATTAATTCCTAAATGTTACTTTCGCCATCTCCATAATCTCCATTTCTTATTTTAAAAAAGTCAAAATAATCGTTTTCCGAATTTTTTTCAGCATCATTTTTGGATTTCCTGTTTTCTACTACCTCAATATCAATCAGTATAAAATCATTATTAATAACCATTTTTCAAACATGAAAACTTTTATGTGTACATATAACATGGTGGAGTTTTTATGAAATTTAATTTTTAATTTGGTATAAAATAATAAAATTTATTGGCGGGCAGAGCATTGTTCCAAAGACTAAAAAATCCTTTTCTCTCACATAGTACAATTTTATATTACATTTAAAGTTTGTTTATAATTATTCGGTGAAGAAAGTCTGTTTATAATTATTCTGTAACTGTTCCCAATGACCCGTTTTGACTATATCTTTTGCACTAATTATCCAAAAAGTACTATTTTTCCGTTTCTACACGTTATTATTAATTTAGACTATTATTTGAAAGGTCAATACCAATTTCTTTGAAGATTTTTTTGTCTTTCCATTTTCCTCTTAAATCTGTCTTTATCTTTTAATTCGGGATATGTCTAGAAAATTTTAATACTACAATTTGAAAAAATAAATATACTAAAATGTTAAAAAAATTACGTCAAAAATATTTCAATAGAGATTTATTGAACATTTAAAGTGCAATAATTCTTCTATAGGATGTATTTAGACTTCCTGTTCAATCTTATATAAAGTGCTAGAAAATTTAGATTTTAATGGTAAATTTTATTTGTCTTTCTTTAGACTCATTTTTGTTCATGCATCATTGTTTTATTTTTTACATAAATGTCGAAAGTCTTTTTCTTAAAAAATATACATCTTTAATGCATTTAACTCTCTTTTTTATTAACCAGTATTAATTTTGAGCTTGAACATCTTTTATTAATTACTTTTTCATTTAGAACTTACAAAGAATTAATACTATTCTGTCAAAGATGCCAATATTCTAATTTTAAGCTACTGGAGAATCCGAATCAGTTGGTGCAGTTCCAACTTTTTATTCTTGTTTTAGGTTGAAAATGCGTTTTAAATTTATCTCTACTTCGAATAAAACGCTTTGTATTGTATGAGTAGATTATAATATAAATGAAATTAAACAAAATTTAATTAGAAAAATAGGTTATTGAAAATTTTTTTATAACTTACATGTAATTTCGTATTCTAATATAATCAATAAGGGTAAGTTACCCTTTAAAAATAATAAAAGTATTAGAAAATATATTATTGGCGCTTCTTAATTGCTTACTGTTTAATTAACTTTTTTAATGTTTTGAAAGATTTGAATAATTTTTTTCTATTTACACATATTATATCCTTATCTATGTGTTTTCTAACGATATGCATTATACATTCAGTTCAACAACATTTCGGGATATCATAAAAATGTTGTTTCATTTGTTGAAAATTTTACATTTATTCAGTCTTTCATTAATATTATTATTCATTCAAACATAATCTTCTTTGATAAAGGCAGGAAAAGATGGATTCCGGTGGTTTTTCTTTGACATACCCGATAATTTATATAAATTGTGACTTGCGATCAAGGAAGTGAATTTTGTGGAAAAAATTAATAGAGATTAAAATCTCTTGTCCAAAACTTAGCACCATACTTCTTAAATCTAATTTTATTTATCTATTTTTATTTTATTTTAAAATCTTATTATTAATTTTATTGTACTTATAACTTTACCAGAGGAAATATTTTCAATAGAAGTAATATAAGGTTAAATTCAGAAATCCATTTTATTCTTATAGTGCATTCAAAACGATTTTTTACAACAATTATCGTATTGATAATTTGCCCATTTTATAACATTATCATCAAATATCCTGCTACAATTTTGGAACTTGCCTTATATAAATTTATTATTAAAGGAATTTTTTTATCTAAGTTATTAATTTAAAACCGCATATTCCGCCGGGAAATGCTAAGAATGGATGTTATCCAATGGAATTTGACTTCGAAAAATAAAATTATCTGTCAGAAAATCATCTTTTTTTGCGGTTGCATTCTTCCAGTCACCTAGTTATAGTTTGCTGAAAAGTTCTTTGGATCTACAAGTTCACGTTGAATATTTTAACTGGTAATTGGTGAAATTTAACAATTTTTATGCTTTGTTACCAACAAGATATTAAATCAAAAATATTTTCTAATGCAAAACTTATGGTAAATTTTGTACAAGAAATAATAAGATTCATTATAGAGAATTCATGAAGGAAGGCGTTCTTTTTTTTCTTTATGATTTCAGGGCTAAAGTGGAAAAATTACACAATTTATGATAGTGTACGAGTAGTATTTTTAAAGATATTTATTTACACAAAAATGGTATAAAATAAAATAGAATTTACATTAAAATCAGAAGGAGTTTTGTACGTTACAGCATATGATGGCGAAAGGGAGCGATTATTGGAGAAGCTGAAGGAAATAAAACATTCTGTATTACAGTCACAGTTAAATTGATGTTTAAGTAGAAATAATAATAATACAGTTATCAAAAATAAAAATTGGTGAAAGAAAAATTATTGCAGTCGTAGCGAGTGAAGTTGAGTTGCTGCTCTTCTTCAACATGCACGCTCTGGAGTTCAAGTATGTTACTTGCACGCCGCTGCAAAAGAATTCACTAGACTTTTTAACGTCTTGGGATTCAGAAACCAAGACCATTGTTAATGTAAATTTTCATTTTCATTTTTTTAAATAAATTGATAATATATGGTGGGCGTTTATGTTTTTTCCATTTTCAAGTTATATTATAATAATTTATAAATAAAAATTAAATTAAAATTTAAAATGAATAGAAAAATGTTATTAAGGTCGACGATCAAATATTTTTTAAATTCAGTATTCTTAATTTCTATTCTTAAAGCTCGTTGAATATTGTTTCTAAGCATATGCTTTAGGATATTTATTAAATGTGCATTTATTACTATTTAAGTGCGATTTTTTTTCCAAATTCTAAATTTTGACAGAGTTTTCTTTGGAAATCTTCGTAAATTAAACCCTAATGGATATTTTTTATTCAAATTTGATATAGTAATGTATAGTTTGTCCTGCCATCCCCGAAATAACGATAAGTTATCTTTTCGTTTAAAAATTACTTATCTTACTTTTTTAAAGAACTCGTTATTTCAATGGTTCACAATGCGAAAAAATTGAAAATTTCATGTTATTTATGACTTGAATCCTAATATATTAAGATTGAATTGGAAGAGAAAATCCATTTTAGTTTTAGAACTAATTAATATATTTACTTAACTATTTGCATGATTTTGAGTAAATCAATCGCTAAACTAGAAGATTTTTACGGTATATTTCTTTTAGCTTCCCTCTAAAGTATGTTTCCCATTTTTTTATATTCAACTGGTATATATTTGTTTAATTTAAGTATATTAATTTATTTGAAGTCTACCTATTTTATGCAAATATTCAAAATTATTGCAATTTTATAAGTTTTTCAAAAAATTCATTTCTAACATAGTCACATACCTTAAAATAATCTGTATTAAACAGGAAAAAAATATTATATTGGCTTTTGAGATTTTAAATCACTGATACTACAACAAATAAAATATTGAGGCCTCAGCTTATCATTATACAGGGTGTCCAAAAAGTTCCCGTACTGATGATTTGTGAATTTATTTTACAAAAACAACAGGTTTAAAAAGAATTATTTTTATGGCAATGATAAAAGCACTTTTAACATAACTAAGGAAAAAATACTGAACTTACATTTATAATAAATGTTCAAAATGTCCACCCCTTTCTTAGAGGCAAAGCTGAACTCGTTTGCGCATGATTTTTGAAACCACGTTTTAACATGCTAGGAGTGATTTCTTGTATCCTTTGGGCAATTGCGATTTTCAAATCAACTGTTGTTTTAGGATCACTTTCATAAATTTTGTCCTTTAAATATCCCTACAGGAAAAAGTCCGGGATGGTCAGATCAGGGGATCGAGGTAGCCAAAGATTTTTTGAGATAAGTCGATCGCCGAAAAAAGCTTCAAGCATGTCCATGGTTTCATTACTCGTATGGCAAAATTTAATATACTTGGAAAAAAAATGATGGACAATGATTTTTTAAATTTGGAGTACGGGAACTTTTTGGACACCCGGTATATAGCTGGGCCGTACTATTTTACATTTTTTCGTATAACACTTTTTATGTTTAGCATTCTAGTATTCTGAAGAACTTTAAAGAAGTTTTTACCTTTTTTTGTTTAATCATTTTAACTGTATGCGGATTTATATTTTTGGTAAATTATCAAACTTATTACATCATTAAATTTTATCATGATTATTTATTGCGTTTTTAAAGTATCATCTTTGCATGTTTACGAGCAGATAAATAAATAAAAATCTTATTTTATAAAAGTTACATAAGAATCAGACGAATCAAAATAAAATGTGAAAGTAAAAAATGCTACTCTGACATACTAAAAATCTATAACGAAATGTCATTTTATTCACAATGGTTTGAAACGGATTTTGTTTCTGTTCGATCAGGTGTTGGATGACAGCCTTGCCGAAAGATCTGGACTGCGAGAGGGCGACGAAATCATACAGGTGGGGAAAGTGAATGTGCAGGACTTGACCCTCGGTCAGGTGCATGAGTTGCTGGCCAGATGCGGCAACAGGATAGAGATGTTTGTAGTCAGGTGAGTCACTTCCCTTTTCATTTATTAAAAACACCCCCCCACCTTAAAACGATAAAAAATGTTATTTTTTTATTTATCAAAGTCCTGAGGAGTAAATAAATTTTTGTGTGTTTCTTTACAATGAATTTTCATTTAGTATCTATTGTTTTAATGGTTTTGCTTTGTACTTCATTTAAAACCAGAACAAATACACGAGTATTTGATTGGGAAATATTGCGTTGTATTATTTTTAAACTATCTTTAAATTTAAACTTATTTATTTTTAAAGTATTTAAAAGTGTTATTAAATTATTTTAAAACTATTTTTAAACTAGAAACTATGGCGTTGTATTATTTTTAAACTATCAATTTATAAAAAATTATCTTACGATTTTATCAAAAGCAAGAGTTAATTTGGTATATATAAAGAACAACTAACTGATATAATAAACTCGTTTTCATTAAATAAATTTTAGTTTAAGCCGGAATAACTCAAAACATATCGTAAGAAATGCTTATCTTTTAAACATAAAAAGCGTTCAGAATTACATTCTTAAGTTCAAAGTTCTATTTTTTTTCTCATACCAAATGAATTTTTAAAAAAGAAATTTGCTCTAATTTTACTAAAAATGATCTCATGTAACTATAATTAAAAAGATACATATTTCTAAATGTAAAGAAAATTATTTGACTACGTTTCTTAAATAATTTAAATATCTTTGTATTCAACCACAAAATAAACAACAATATATTATAAGATATGAATTAATAAAGTTTGATTTGATTTTTAATTTTTTGTGCAATTATTTAATGCTAAATCTGATAGTTTAAAATTGCTTCAAAACTAAGAAAAAGGTTGAATTTTATCATTCCCCCCCCTAAAATATTGTAAAGGTGTGTAAGGATATAGACAGTATAGATAAGGATATGAGCTTACCTTTTCTTATTTATATATTATATATTGATAAATAATCAAAAACATAAAAGAGAAAATGAAACCCACCAAAGGAATATTTAATATGAAATAGTAATAGTTAAATATTCTAAAACCATTTACTAATTTGTGAGTTTCAGGTTCATTATTTCAGACTGTATCTGTGTATGCTAATTTGCCTTAGTTATATTTTTATCCATCACCGATAGATAAAAAAAATCCCCTAATTTTCAAAAAAAGCTGCATTAACATATTTTGTATAATATTTTTCGAAAACATTTGTGCCTTAAAATCACTATGTTATAGTTTCTTTTCAACTAATTACTGTTAAATATCCGATATCTGTTAATGCTCGATTTCTTAACCAAATATCATGCTACTGAAATTAAAATTACATATTCTGAAATTTTAATTGTATTTTTAAATGGAATGTTTCATTTTGAAACATTTTCTATATATATGGCCAGAAAAAGAGATAAATTATTTAATGGCTGAATTTTGGTGCATTTGGACGTTTGTTTAATTATTGTTTTAAAACACTATCATTAGGAGAGAGTTTGTGTAAATTAAATTTTAAGCCATCAAAATATGTAATGGCAGTCGAAATAATTTATACAAAATCCTCAAACTGATTGTTCGGATATTTACTATTCACGAATTTGCTAAATATATGTATGAGAAATTGGGTGTAAGTATTTTCAGACAGATAAATACTTTTGGATATGTTGGAAACGATAATCATGAGATATATTTATTCAAATAACTCATAAATTGATTTAAAAAATTCAATATAATGACAAACTAATTTGATTTTACGGTAAAATTTCAGATTTAGTTTATGTCATTTGCATCAAGATGTCAAAATAATGACGGTTTTCGGATTAAATATTTTCGACAAAAATTAGAAATCTTTGATTTCTATATTATAAATTAAAGTTCTTTTTTTATAAGAATTGATTTAGAGTATTCACAGAGTTTGACGCAGTAAATATGATTACAGCATTATATTCCACATTTAAGCAAAATATAATTAGCTAATTTGAAAATGATTTCTTTGTTTATGAAAACCGTTCATTGATTTATAACTACGCCATTACCAATATATTTTTACAACTTACAACAGAAATTGCTTTTTTTTATATATAAATAAATTTATTTATTGCATCATGGAAACAGCTATAATGATTTTATTCAAACTTTATATTTGGACAAGGTTTTGCTTTTTAAGTTTGCCTATATAAGTGCCTTTCCTGAAAAATCGTGATTTTACACACCAAAAAAATAATTTTTTGTAACTAACTATTAGAGTCTTTTTTCTATCTACCCTCGTTTTGAGAATGCCATAAATGCCATCATGAAAACTTTTGTAGCTTATATTGAGGCTAGATAGAGTTAGGCTTTCAGAACCATTTTGAGATACCTCATCTCATATATACATACCTCAGCTCACACCC
>JAOUZG010005735.1:13244238-13261693 GCA_026289955.1 Argiope argentata
TCAAAAAGTTGTTAGCTGACACCAAGCAAAAAATTATATTAACATACGATTACCAAATATTTCTCAATTGGCGGATGATTACTAATTATTACTCAATTGATGTACGAATGCCAATTATTAATTAATTAATCTGTAAATTTACAAAAATGCAAATACAATACGAATAAAAAATTAGACTTTAAAATATCAGATCTATTTCTAATTTTAAAATAGAAATTGCAATGATTTCAAGCTAAAAAGATCAAAATTGAATAATTACGCTTTTGAGAAGAACACATCATTATTTAAACACAGAACATGTATTTATTGAATTTCGGTTTTCTTTACTCTATAATTTCATACTTTTTTATTCTGATAATTAAATATTTATCATTCTTAAATTCTGAAGACTCATCTCTAATCCTCTGAATTGGTGATCAGAAAAAACAAAGAATAAAGCATAAAAAAATTGATTTATAGAATAGGTCAATAGAAGAGTCTTTTTTAAAAAGTTTCTTGATTAAGTTAGACAAGTGCCATTGCATGGCGAGATATTTAAATAAGAATTTGAAATTTTTTTGAATGAGATACCATATAATGTTTGGTATATGTTAGGAACTATTTGCAAAATATATTAAGATTCTACAAATATTGTTGACATGAAATATATGAGTTACTTTAATTAAATAAATTTTCCATTTTGAAGCTTCAAAGTTTGTATTTCTAAGAATAGTTGGAATAATAATAAAAAAAAATGCTCATAATCCACGCAGAATAAAGGTCAAAAACACATAATCCAACATTAAAAGCTCCCCTTTTCCATAGTAAATGTATTTTGATTACTAAATATATATCAAATTAAAATGTCTGGGGATACCGAATCTTCAAAGCAAAATAACTTTGAAAATTTCGTCCTGTTATACACCGTTCTGTTTCTTTTTTTTATCTAATATCAAGAATTCATTTTGTATATATATTTTTAGCGATAAACATAATTTATTTTAATCATGCTTTTTATTACAATAGAATAATAAATGAGAAACAAATTGCATAAATTTTAAGTCTTATTGCTTTACTTTTCTCTTTAGTTTCTTGATATATTGTAAATTTTTTCTGTCATATGAATATTTAAACATTTAAAGAAATGAAACTTTTGAGCATCTTCCAATTCAACGAATTTCTGTCATACTTTTTCTTCCGTACCTGAAAACAATTTTATCCGCACCTACATACTTCTTCTATCAAAACAATGAAGATCTAGGTTAGAAAATTGTAAATCGTCCTGATTCATTTTAAAATCCCCCACAAGTGGGGCACGTGGAATAATGTCTGCTTTGTGCGGAAGGGGGCATTAAAAAAAGTAAATGTTCCAGCGAAGGTGTCTAAGACGCTCTAATTGGCGGGAGAATCCATTTGAAGACAATAGGGGGGGTGAAATTCCTGTTTCTTATAGTCACTAATTTCTGACCCTCCCTCGCTTAAAAATAGCTGAGTCTCAGGCCGTGCAGCATCAAAAGAGTGCGTCACGCTGTTCAAATTTAACCCTCGGCAGCCAGTGACACCTAGAGCCTGGCAGTCAGTGGGTGGCAATTGCACCACTAGGTGATCCCACATTTACGTCAATTTTTGGGGTCTTTCCCTATAAACTGCAACGATCGCGCCTGATGGTTATTATTTGCCGTGAACTTGGAACGATAGAGGTCAGTTCGATATTTTTTTGTTTGGTGTTCTGTCGGAATGTTGCATTGTCTTTAACTGTTATGTAATATATATATATTAAAAAACTTTTCACTGTGAGATATGCTGTGCAACTTTAATTTAACGCATTGATGTGCTTAGTTTTTACTGATTCTCAACGTTAAGATTCGAAGTTTTTTTCTATTTGATAAAAATTAAATGAAATAAAGAAAATATATATCCCTGCTACAAATAGATTGAATGGTATTGATGATATCTTCGAATAGTTTTAAAATATTTAACATTAAATTTGTATTTAATATAATTTTAAAAATTTATATTATTATTTTTTGAATTATTTGTTAAAAAGATCGCAGAGAATGCCGGAAATTTAGAATTAATTTTTATTCATAAGATATAAGATGTATTTTAAAATGATAATTTTTAAATATAATTATACTAAGAGGATTAGAAGTTTAGAAAATAAAAAAATTTAAAAAATTCCTTTCATCATTCATTTTAGAAGTATTAGTACAATTTTTAGCCTCAAAACGGAATGAGTTCTATTTTACAGAAATAAATACAGTAATATTTTTTAAATAAATAGTTTAAAAAATTATTTGATAATTATAGAAATAGTTAACTGCATTAAAAGTTATCAGTTTGTTCCATTTTAGTAGTATTAGCATAATTTTTGATAGTTCAAGAGAATTTTGCCTCAAAACGGAATGATTTATATTTTCTAGAAATAAATACAGTAATATTTTTTAAATAAATAGTTTTAAAAATCATTTGATTATTATAGTTAAATAGTTAATTGCATTGAAATTTATCAGTTTGTTTCATTTCCCTTTTATTTACAATAAAAAAAATCTTCATATAGAAAAGGTACACAACTTTCATTTATAGAGTTAAAAGATAGCATGAGAGATTATTATAAACTTTATTACAAAGTCTTAAAAATTCTGAAAAGAGAAATTCAAAGAAAAAGAAGCGCTGTGATTATAATGTGTTAATACTGAAGACATTTTTAAAAAATTGTATTTCTTCATCAAATTATCATGTTTTAAAATCCCATTTTGAAGTAATATTAGGATAGAACACGCACATTTGATTCTAAAGATATATGTTTTGACTTTTCATTGTAAATAAATCAACTTATCGTGGTAAGGGATTTTCGGAATAGATGCTTCTAATTTATGTCTTGAAATTTGTGTAGATAATATGACTTGAATTCAAATGATACATATATTATTTTTTGCCTTTTTGCTTGAAATTTTTGTTTGTATGCAAAAGGATGTAAAAAATATATCTTTGTAAAATAAAGAGTGGTATAATGACTACTAACTGATAATTTTTTTCTTGCAGGACAAGTTTTAAGTTAAAATTTTATTTTTTATTAACACTTAAAAAATTGCATTTGATTAGACTATATTTAGTTTTGAGTTCTGTTCCCAAGTTTTTTAAATCTATATATTTTCTAAAAAATGACGATGTATGATTTTTATTAGCTTTTATTATTTTTTATTTTTTTCTCTTTCTTATTTAATTCATACAAGGAGGCGTATTAATGTTGGTTGACAAATTGAAAAGAATTGGAAGAGCAGTTTGATGTAATAATTTATGATGAAATATTTTTTGAATTTCTTAATGTTGTGTGAAAAATATTATTTCTTTATCTTGAGGAAGCGAAACTACAAGTTTAAAATCAAAGCTATTTTCAGCCAGTCCCGAATTTTAAGCTGAATTTAATTATTTCAAATTACATCATATTTCTAAACTTGTAAATCGCATTAACTTCGGGCACTTGCAGCAAAATTTTGTGTATAACGTATGTCATATTTTGAGTATAACGTAAAATTTTGTGTATAACGTATAACGTATTTCGTGTAACGTATTCATGTATAATATTTTAAACGTAGAAACTTCTTATGTATAAAATATTTTATATAAAAATACTTTCCAAAATTCATGTTTTGAAATTAAAGAGAATTTTAAAAAATAGTCGTAGAGGAGTTCAAAATCTTACCATCGCTCATCAAAGACATGATTACAAATCTACTTATTTCAGATTCAGCCCCATTAAATTTTCTAAAGAATTAATACCAGTTTAACGGAAAATTGTATAAAACTAAAATAGATAGTGTTAAAAAATTAAAATTTAAATTCCGTAAGAATTGTAGATCTTTTTCGGTGCAATTTCCAACGGAAATTGACGTGAAAAAAGATTAAATAAAGGTTAATTTCTTACATCCTGAAATCACTGTTGTCATCTTTCCTTTTCCTTTGCTTTCAGGAGCTTTAAATTTCTCGTCAGGAGTTTTTTGAGTGATTGACTTACGTATACTTTTAGACATCGTTACATCACCATTTTGAAACAAGGGAAAATATAAGTAGATGCATGTGAAAATAAAAATGAAATTTGAAAAACAGTGAAAAATTAGTTCAAAGTTAAATTAATAAATAATTGTTTAAATTTTAAATAACAATAATTTTTTAAGTTTTTAAAAAGAATTAATATAATTTAAAAGAAATATTCAGCAGTAGAAATTAAATTAATATTGAAATGGTAAAATTTTAAACTTTAACTTGAATTAAAATTATTCCCTCCGAAATAATTTCTCTTGCAGTTACTTTGGAATAAGAGGATATTTAGTTAATTTCTAATTATTAGAATATTAAGTTAATTTTGGAAATTTGAATATTTTTTTATGAAATTCATTTTCTGGTCTTAAATGATAACTGTGAAAAATTTGGTTTAATTCAATTCAGTTCTTTAAGTTGAAAATATGGAATATGCAAGCATACATAGGCACAATGACTTTTTTATATTAAGACAGGTGCATGATTCCTCGACTTTCATTTGGAATAAGATTCTAGGTCACTTCATAATTTCGCTGACAAATCCTATTTTTAAAATTAAAGTATTTCATAAGTAGTTACAAATTTTCTTATTTTTGAACAGCTATTTTACTGGGTTATTCCAGATTAATGTCCATTTAAGGTGGGCTTAACTTTTTAACCATCGTGATATGAGTAAAAAAGTATCAAGAGAATTGAAAAGAGGATATATTTGGGAAAATCTCATTACAGTTCTTCCTAAGTTATTCACATTAAAAAAATATATAAGAATTATATGATATGATAAAATGTTTTTTATGATGTTGCATCCTGATATTTCTCAAATTAAACTATATCATCTTGTGAAATTATTAAATTATTTCTTATCCAGACAGATATATTTCATTAAAAGTTTTAAAAAATTTATTCGTATTTAATATTTTAGTTAATTAATAACATTTTATTGACACCAGCAATACGATAGTTTTTATTTTAAATATTTCAAAAAATAAACATCAAGACAGACGATTGAAATTCAATCATTTATCGATTTTAAAGTTTTTTTTTAAATTTTCGTAATAATTAATAAAAAGAACCTGGAGAAGTTGATGTATCACTTTGTAATATTATAGATGGAATTATGGAAGAAAAAAAACTAACTGATTAAGAACCTTGTTTTACTAAAGTTATTTTTCTCATGCTGCTAATTTAAAAATGTTAGGATTTGCTGTAAAGGAAGACATATTGCATATAATTCAAAATTCAAATGAATACTGAAATGTACATGATTCAATATATAAATTTCAGCTACCAGATTGTTCCAAAAAAGGTTTTATGACAGTTTAAATATTCTGTATAAAATGATTCAAAATAAATTTCTTGAAACTTTAAAATTTTAAAATGCACATTTAACATTTTATTTTATGCTGGTAAAGAAATTGAGTAAGTTATAGTTATTATTTCACATCTTGATGCTTCCGATAAAATTTGAAGTTATTAAAGACAGCGCATAAATGAAATTTTATTTATATGCTTTTAATGACAGTGTCTAATGGGTTATTTAAATAATATCGACTTTTTAATGTTGAGACTACAAAATATTCGAATAAAATTAAGACAGTCCTTCATTAACCTTTTTCTTAAACTGCATAAAAATTGTAGATTTTAATTAGAAAAAGGAGACTGGTACTTAAAATTATTTATGCGTTATGAAAATGTTAATTTGATATAAAATATTGTTAAGATCGTTGATTTGATATAAAACATTGTTAAGATTGTTAATTAGATATAAAATATTTTTAATATTTTAAATTTGATATAAAATATTGTATTTTCCTTATATTAAAATAACTTTCTTAATAAAAGAGAAAAATATAAATTCATATAAAGTCACAAATTACGATTCATTAATTTTTTTATAAGTTTTCGGATAAATTAATTCATTTAAGAATATAATATCCAACAGATTGTAAAATAATGAATACAATTTTAGAATGCATTTGGAAATTGATTGTTAAAACCAGAACTTAAATAAACTATTTATCGTTACGAAATAAAAAGAAAAATAAATAGATACAAAACATTGCTTTTCAATTTTATTAGAATAACTTTTTAATAAATGGGAAAAATATAAGTTCATATAAAGTCAAAAATTATTTAGGATTCATAAATTTCTTTGTATGGAAGTTTTTGAATAAATTAATTCAATATCCAATCGATTATAAAATGATGAATGCAATTTTAGGAAGCCGTTGGATATTAATGGTTAAAATCAAAACTTGTAGGCGTGTTTGGGGGTTCTAATAAAATAGGTTTTTGTGTAATAATTATTTATTAGAAAAAGTTATGTTACACATAACACAATATAATTTTAAAAATTGACACAAACACAAAGAAAAGTTAGAGATTTGTTAATGTCCATTGCTTGGGGTTCACTGGCAATTTCGCCGTATGCGCTCACCAGTCAAAGTGGCGCAACAGTTCCGGTTACAGTTAATCCGGTTAAATTAATATTGGCTGCTACAAACTTAGATAAACTATTTATCGTTATAAAATTCCTTTTTTTAAAAGCCTTAAGCTAACCAATTTGACGGAACAGAAAATAATTTTAAAATTATTTCATGAACTATTTTTTAATAAAATAATTAATTGTAAAAAGGAAACAGTTTAGTAAATATTTTAAATTGATTTTAATAATTTGAAACGCACTACAATTGATAAACTAACCATTGTGGATAACAGTTTTTGACTGAATACAATAATTCACATTTTTCATAAAGCATGTAAGGCACTTTCATCAATCAATTCATACTGCAGCCTTACTTTGAAATTTGTTCTTATACGTATCTACAAAGTTATGTAAACGTCTAACGGAGGAAGTATATTTATAGAAGTTCATGTAGCTAGTCCATCTCAACTCGTCCTGTCTCTTGTGTGATCGATCTTACAGTTGACAACACATGTGAAAAAGTCGTTAGGTGAGAATAAAAAGAGAAGTCCCGGAAGGTAAACATTGTTCGCGAGGGAGGAAGAAAAAAAAAAGTCGAGAAAGTCGGGTGTTTGACAGGTAAAAGAATGTGAAGAACACGACAGCTGCCTCCCGCTCGTTCCCATCCAAAAGAAGCAAGGTATTAAATGTCAAAATACGGCTGTGCCCTTGGACGACTTTTGGAGCATATACTTTTTTTTTTCGTAGTTTATTAGTCATCATTTGGGCGACGCTCCATAAGACGTTAGAGTTTTAGTGTCGCCATCTATCGGGATATGAAGAAATCTTTTATTAACAGAATTCAATGAAATATGTAATTAATGATCGAATTGTTCCAAAAGAATTCGTAATTATTCTATTATATTAGAAGTTAAGGAAAAGATGACAGAGTTCCTCATATTTTGAAATTACAAGTGTTTAAAATGGACGCATGTAATTTTTAGATGTTTAATTCTTAAACATCTAAAAATTACATGCGTCCATTTTAAACAATTGAGAGTTTGAAAGTAACAATTGGGCGAGTACTAAATTGAGCAATTGTAAGTCGTTTATGCAGATGTACATTAGTTTTTTAATGCATATGTTTATATATTTAGTAATACATAACATAATAAGAAATATTGATGTAAAGAAATATTGATATTTTCTAAGTGAATGCTTCCTTTCAAAAAAATAGGATGGAGCAATTTAATATATTTTGCAATTTTCGCTTCAACAAACAATATTTATTACACTTTCCCCTTAAAATTAATGAATTGCAGCTAGCATTTTTATGATTACCGTATTTCTAATTTTTTAAACAAAATTTAAGAATTATAGTTTAAAAAATTCTTTAAATTATAACAAAATTAAAAATATCCATAGTATTGAAAACTTTTTAAAGTCCAGACTAAAAAGAAGATAATTAAGAATTTGAAACAAAAAGTTAGGACTCCAAGAGATTAATAAATAATAATAGTTTTTTAAAAATAAAGTTTACTAAACAAAACATCTATTTGAAACAAAAAGGTACATGTAAAACATTTTTGTAGGTAACACTGTTACAAGTTAACATTTTTCGGGATTGTTCGTTTCAACTTAAACTTGAAATTAGATCTTGTAAGTATCAATTCATCCAAGGCATTGTTAATATGAATTGCTCACAAGCAAAACTATATTGTTATTTGTTAAACTTTAAAAAATATTTATAACATATACTTCTATATTAAGAAAAGAAAACTCCAAATATAATTCAATATTATTATTGAATAAATAAGCAATCCCATTCCTTTTAAATCCGATAAATATACATATTATTACGATAAATATACATACACACCAATAAACTTATTATTTATAATTCAAAGACATTATTCAAAATATTAAAATTAGTTCACAAATTTATTCATTTTTTTCTTTCTATTTTCAGAGAGGATCTACTTTCTCCTAGAAAAGGAAAGGTAAAGGAAATATTTTTTCTTCCTTAATTACAAATATTTTATCCTAAAAATATCTTTTAGTATAATTTTTTCAACATATCTTTTAATTTAGATAAATCTCAGAATCATCTTTAAGAAGAAAAGCATCAAAATAAACATATACACTTAATTATTATTAATCAATTACTCGAGGAAGAATTTTTCACAAATTTATGCATTAATTTAAACTTTTCTAATTGGAAGCAAATCCTTCACTTAATTTTTTTGTTAGTTGAAATTTTTTGAATATAATTGAAATCATGCTTTTAAAAAATTATATGAAACTTTTTGTGAGAATTATCTATATATTTTAAATGTGGTTTATTCATAAATGTTTAAAAAAGTTTTAATTGTTTAAATCTGAAAACTGTTTGGCAACATGAGGTAGAAGAAACTTTCACCTCAGTTATAAATGTGTCCCATTTTGTAAAATTTTTTAAATATACAGTTACTAGCAAATCCAAGAAACACTTCAGTAACCTTTCTTTAGGACATAAACACATTTTGTATTTCAACAATTCGGATGTATATTAAATAAATTTGAATGGCAAAGAGTTTTTTTAATGTTAGTACTAGATCCTTTAATCAAATTTCTAAACTTCTAATCAGAGAAATATTTTTATAGGAGCCTCCAGTTGTAAAGGCCGTTGTACACAATCCATACAATTCTCCGCTGTCTTTGTACTCGACTGAAAATATTGCTGAGACGCTCGCAAAGCAAACAGAAGTATTGACAGAGGGACAAATTTCTGCAGAGTAAGTCTTTTTTTAAAATTAAAACTTGCCAACCTTTCAAGTTCACAAGCATTATTAAACCAGTTTTTCCAATTTACTTTTAAAATGAAAATTGTTTAAAGCGTTTTACTTAAATGGTTTTAATTGTGAAAACCCTTATGCTACACTTAAATAAATTATCTTTACCTAAGATTTTTGTTAAAAAAATCTATTGATTTTAGATTTAAATGATTGAACTAAATATCTTGAAAGTGAGAGAAAATTCGCCAATATAATGTGAAAGGTTCTAACATTTAAGCGAATTAGTATATTGATATGTCCTTTAAAACCCAAGGAATTTTATTAAATATTTTCAACGAATTTTTCAAGTATTTAATAGAAAAAAGTAATGAAAAGTATTTTTTCTTTTTGGAAGAGATATTTTTACTCACATTTAACTACTTTTATATAAAAATTATTCATATAATTTTTTTTCCAGTTCTGTATAAAAGGATACAGAATATACAGTTTTTACAGTTTGTACAGAATATACAGTTTTTTCTTCAGTTTTGTATAAAATGGTTTGTTTATTAAAAAATATTATATTCTTTATAATGGTTTGATTTTTAAAAAATATATATATTGTAGTTCAAAGCATTTTTTAAATTTAAATTGTGTTTTCGTAATTCTTTAAATTTTGAAAAAATAAAATGTCAATTTCTTTTTTTAGGGAAGACGAAGGACCTGAAAACTTGAGTTTCAAAGAGAAATCCGCCGTATTTAAACTTTTAGA
This sequence comes from Argiope argentata, assembly GCA_026289955.1. Taxonomy (NCBI): domain Eukaryota; kingdom Metazoa; phylum Arthropoda; class Arachnida; order Araneae; family Araneidae; genus Argiope; species Argiope argentata. The sequence continues at coordinate 13,254,188 of JAOUZG010005735.1, forward strand.
AGAACAGGCGAAAGAAGGTAATTCTTTTTTCTTCAGTTTTGTATTCATAGTATCAAAATATAAATAGTCTGATATACTAGACAATAGTACTGTTTGAATAAACCTTGAAATTCATCTGGTGGTTTTACTGGTGAATAGTTCAACAAGATAAATAAAACATAAAGACATTTAATTCTACTCTTAAACAATGTGCAAAATGCAAATGAAGCTTACATAAAATATACTTGCAGCAAATAGAGTACACAAACTATTAACTGTTAATATATTCTCTGACACAGAGTGCTTGCTCAGTGAGTACTCCAAAAAAGAGACTTCACTCAACCACTATCTATATCTTCGATTGAATACTAACTGATTCTTCGTCCTATAACTCCTGTGGACAAATACTAAATGTTTAGAAAAAATGCTGGAATTCAAGTCGTATTGTAGGTTTGAAGGTATCGTCATAATTCTTGAATTTTCTGGATCCTTAATCTAGTCCCCAATATTTGTCGATAAAGCCAGATGTTATTAACCCGATACCCATTCAGATTCATTTAGAACCATTTTTGAAATTCTTTCCCGATCAAGAAACTGGGCAGAGAATTACAAATTCGTAATAATATTATGTCAAAGAAATCTTTATTATTTCATATTTTCACTGTTTTAATTGATAATAGCTAAAATTTCACAAAAGTTCTTTTTGTTGAAAGGCATTTTTGTTAGTACATCAGTTTCCCATTAAATATTATTCTGGAAATTAAGTTTTTTCTCACTTGATATTATTTGTTCATTGTGATATTATTTGTTCATTGAATGCTGTATTTTATTAATAAGAAACGTAATTTAATTTAATATTTCAGTTATTTTAAACTAAGCAATTCGACATAATAATAATAATACTCAAAACTATTGTTTACTGTATGTTAATTTTGTTATTATTATTATTTCTTGTATGTTTATTTATCTATTTATTTTTCTTTCAGAGGGAGGACAAACAAGGCAACAAAGGTAAAAAACATACCGATATTTTTTGTAATTTTCAATTTATATAATTACTTAATACATATTAGTTTTAAATGAATATCAAATAACTGCATTTTTCACGACAATAATCACAAAATAATTTTGAATGTCAATAAAGCACAGTTAAGATAGTTTAATCGCCTTATGTATGGAAATTAATTTTCCTTTATTTATTAAAATTTGGGCACGTTGCTGTAGCCGGACGCCTGTGGAAAGTCGCCAAAGAAATTTGGTGGAACTCTACACTATTTGGCAATTTTTCGCTTTAAAATCAATGTAAGAAATTTGGCGATTTTTCTCTGGTGCCCAGTTAATCGAAAAGTACCAAAATTTGGCACTGATTACTAAATTTAAATGAGACCATGATAGAAAATAATTGGGGAATTAATTTTTTTGACTGATAGTATTTTGGGGAATGTAAATTAAATTCGTTAACCAGATGGATTTAATTAAAGTTAATTCTTAATCACAATTTTTATTTGGACTGATATTCTAATATTTCTTATAATCTATTAGTTTCATTTAAAAATACATAAGACTTAAGTATTTCTTTGTGTTTGTCTTATTTTCTCTGAAAGGACAAAATTAGTATTACATCAAAAGGTTAATCAGATATATTTTTTTGTATCTGTATCTACTATATATGAATATATATAAGGGCCCGTTATTCATTCATAATACAATACTCAATAATTTTGTATAGATAATACTATTTTTGTACGACTTAAGTATAAATATTTAAGTAATTTTTTAATCTGCATATTTTTTAATACTATATGCACTTTTTTTCTATAAAAAGATGAATGAATTGATGAAAACAATATTGAAATGTTTAAGTTAAAAAATTTCCCATGGAAAAGAAATCAATCATTGTTGAATATTTTTTGCAGCCCTCAAGTGCGAAAACCTAAAACAGCTCCGCCACCCCCTCCAAAACCAAAGCCACCCTCAGGCGAACAGTATTATAACGGTTACGATTCACATCAACAAGTATACCAAGATCAGCAGAGATCCAATCGTGTAGAGTACCAGACTACCCAGAAGGTCGTCAATCAATATCAGTACCAACAAGAGCAACCTGTTCAATACCAGCAGACTACGGTTTACCAAACAAGTTCTCATCAAAGATCTCCTGGATATCAATCCCCATTGAGAGAGAATTATCAGGAGCCAAATTACCAGACAACCGTCAGTAGCTATCAAACCTACCAGAATCAACAACCACCGGCAACAAATTACCAGAAAACTTACCAGCAGAATACTTATCAGTCTCAAACTCAAGGATACCAATCACCTGTTGTCATTACTAAGCAGCAACATCCTGGTTATCAGTCACCCAGTGCGACAACTTACCAACAATTAAACCAAATAAATTATCAGCAAAATCAGAATTATCAAAGTCGTTCTCCTACTCAGCAGAGTCAGCAGACCACTTATCAACAATCTAATTACCAAAGCCAACCACCAACTCAGCAGCAAGTTAATTATCAGCAAAACCAACAGCAGACTAATTATCTGAAAAGCCAGCAACAAACCAACTATCAGAAAAGTCAACAAGAAGCTAATTATCAGAGTCAGAAAATCCAGCAGCAAACTAGCAATCAGCAAGCTCAGCAAGCCAGTTACCAACAACAAAAGCCTGCACATTCACCGACTGCTGTGTCAAAAGCAGAGTTTAAAAGTAAGCAACATATTATACACTTAATTCACTTTCTATCAGAGAATGTAAAATTTGAAATCAAGGAAAATGTTATTTTGAATAAATACCATAATGTAAGGAAAAATGGAAATACTTTCTATTCGAAGAAATTTCGATTATCATAATATTATTTTGTTAATTAAAATAATTAAAAGTGAAAAATAAGCATTACTAGTACATAGTAAAATTATAATTTAGCAAAATAAAATGGTTATTTTTTTATAATTGATTTTCATGACAATTTTCCCCTTGATGCATGAGTTAAATTTTCTTTTCTTAACGTATTTATTGCATTCGAAGAAAGGAAGCCTACAACAAATTATTCAGTTAAAAAGAAGGCATTCTATTATTATATTTTGATCGAGAATTTTAGGAAATTTTAAGTTTTTCAACTTTTATTCCAAATAACTTCAACCGTTGTCATGCCTTAAAATGATATGAAATTTCAAGCCTTAAAATGATGACCTTAATATGTTTTGTCAGTGGTATTCAACCACAATAGGTTAGGTCTGTTAAATTCTTATCAAATTTTTTTTAAAAACGAGGTTAATTTTTTTATTATTTTACAAATTTAATTTAGTTTTCAGTTGCTTTATGTGCGATAGAATGTATAATTTTGAGAAATAATATCTTTCTTTCTATTTCACAGTCGGTCCTCCTCCACCACCTCGTAGTACATCGAACAAGCAAGATACAAGCAACATGACTGCCATCTACCGGCAACAATACGAGCAGCATCTGCAGAAGCAGTATGAGCAGCAAGTGCTTATGAACAATCACATCGATGAAGAATCGGTAAGTCTATCTCGAGTAATTTATAGCCAAAATTCTACACAGCTACAATTAAACTGTTCATACATATGGTGACAAATTTTATGATATAAAAGAACTGTTCATTAAAGCAGAAAAACAAAACAAAGCAAGAACATTATTCTTATCCCAATGCTGAAGGATAAGTTATTTTAACAATCTGATAAAAATTGTGCTGATGCCAATAAAAGTTATTAAAAAATGAGATGGAAATGAATTGAAATAAGGACATATTTTTTTCCTTAATAGTCACTTTATTTGCCTTCAAAATCATCCCTACAGATTAAAAATGGAAAATTAAAGTTTTCATAGTTTTGTATAAAAAGAAATTTTAGTCAATTCTCTGTCTACGAATTTTTAATGGATGAATTTTAAATATTTTAAGATTTAAATTTAATATTTTAAGTCTTAAAGTTTACTACAAGTCGCTATCTGTCGGATAGTAGTTTGTAAATTTAAAGCAATTTTGATAGGAATATGTAACATTTTTTTGTGTTATCTGATATCATGTTTTAAAAATTTGATGAACTAATGAAGATCACAACAATTGGATCTTTATATGTTAACTGAAGGTTTATTTTAATGTATTTAATATAATATGAATGGATAGCAGTTTTCAAATTACATCTAATTAAGAAAGAACATTTATCACATTTGATGGCCGCAGAGATGTTGAATGACAAAGTCAGTCAGCAAAAGTTTGGAGGCCCGATTATTATCATGTGAGAACATAATGTTTTGTTGTCTCCGAAATTTACGGGCAAAAATATTTTATCTGCTTTTACCAGTATTGCATTATATTTATGTATGTTTCTTTGACAGCAGAGGCATCTTTAAAAGGTTGACCTGCTTTTAACAGTATTTCTTTATTATTACGTATGCGTTTTTGAGTCCCGAGTATATATATATATATATATAATGATGTTTTTAAATTTAATTAATTTTCAAAGTTTTGTCTAAATTTAGCTCATAGTAACTTCCTTCTGAAATGTTTTTTCCTGAACCATTCTACTTTTCCTATTTAATAAATCAAATCAGTATTTTAAAGATAATGTGAAATTGAGTCCACTTGCCCAGTGGATGGATAATAAATCACGGGAGTAAATATTCTTTTGAAGGATTTTTTCGATGAATAGTAATTCACTAATATAAAATAGATTCTTTTTAAAAAATCATGCGTTCCTCTTGTTTAAAGGTCAACATAAGGTCAAATTTATAATAATTTCTTTCAGAAATCTACACGTGTGTGATTTATGTGATCATAGTATATAAAACATAGTATATTTAAGTGATCATAGTATATAAAACCAGAGAGAATTGTTTGGCCTTTTCTCTCTCTCTCTCTCTCTCTCTCTCCTTCTCTCTCTCTCTCTCTCTCTCTCTCTCTCTCTCTCTCTCTCTCTATATATATATATATATATATATATATATATATATATATATATATATATACAGAGAGAAAGGGAGCACTGGAGACCGGTAGAGAAATCCATCGGTTAAGGACATAAATTAATTAAGATAAATAATGACTTAAAAATAATAATGTTCTCACATGATAAGTTGAAATTTACGATCGAAGATTTCATTTCTTTATTATTTTTTATTCTATCCGTTTAAAGCTGTAATATTGCATTGTAAATAACTAGAAATGAGCTATTAAATAATTGAAATATTTTTCCCTCCAGAAACCCAAAGCGCACATCATTGAAGGAGAGATCTTCGAGCACAACTCCACTTCGGGAACGCCCATCACTTACAAGGCTCCACCAACTGCACCACCAAAGCCTAACTGGCCACCACCGCCATCACCAGATCACTTCAGGAGTCCCATGTCAGACTGCCCCAGTGGCTCTCACAATGTTACCTCCGCCTGGCCTCCAAAGGTAAGCTTTATAAACGAATAGCTTAGAAAATACACAGCATTGTCAAAAACTAATTTGTCCGGAAACTGAATTAGTAAATTATTCAGTATATTCCCGAGTATCCTGCCTAATATGGTAGAAGGGCAAGCCGGAGTTCTATGAACTCATCTCTTTGCCCGCTTCGAAAATACACAACATTGTCAAAAATTAATTTGTCTGGAAACTGATCAGTAAATTATTCAGTATATTCCCGAGTATCCTGTTTAATATGGTAGAAGGGCAAGCCGGAGTTCTATGAATTCATCTTTTTGACAGCTTAGAAAATGCACAGCATTGTCAAAAACTAATTTGTCCGGAAACTGAATTAGTAAATTATTCATTATATTCCCGAGTATCCGGCTTAATATGGTAGAAGGGCAAGCCGGAGTTCTATGAACTCATTTCTTTACCCACCAATACAATAACACAAAGTTTTTATACCAAAACCGTTATTGCTGTCACATATCCCCGCGGTGTAGGAAAGTCTACAACAGGTCCTAAAGGTCCCAAAGCGCCAGATCCCACAGCAGCCTACAAGACTATTAAGATGGTGAGCAGGACTGGTAAAGAGGGATCAGGAGCAAGGAAAAATATCCTCTGCCCTTTCAAAAACCTCATACATTTTAAGTGGTCACTTCTGAATCTCGCCATCACCATCTTGTCAAGATCCAAACATTATTTTTGACAGTGGTCAGAGCTTAATTATGAGCTGCTCCAATAACTAAGATAACCGATTTAAAAACTGAACAATAGTCAGGGATTCGGATGCTGAGTCTAATTTTGTCCTCAATATCGGTTATGAAAACCCCACTCCCAATATCGAGCAAGTTAAACCATATGAAAGCAATTCAAATCCTTATTCTTTATTTAGATAATTCTGTGTGCGTCTATTATGCAAACAGAATGCTGTTATCTTCTTCTTTAGGGTCTATTTGAAGGTTAAATATTACACATCCCACCCAACACTTTTACCCAAGTACATTTTTTTTATAGTTTTCTTTGCTTGATAGATTTTTAAGCGCAACAGAAGGAGGTTGACGCAATGCTTATAAACTATGCTTAGGAGGTTTTGAAGAGTTTTAAAGCAGAAAGTATAAATAATGGGTTTAAATTATCTTTTACGCCAACATATCTTAATGGTCTGTACTTTAGAACGAACATTGAAGAAGTTTATCTTTCAACTTTTTGCCTTCGAGAATGCTAGTTAAATTTATGCTAAGTGATTTCGCATTTTAAATTAAGAAGTACGTGATTCGTGATAAAATTTTCTTTCACTGAAAAAAGGAGTGAATTATGAAATTGTGCCTGTTTTATATTGTATATTAAATTTTAGGAAATAAATATTTTCATATAGAATGTTTAGCGGTTGAGCTCATATTTTATCATACCAAAGATATTTATGTTGCTGTTTTATTATAAGGATTAAAATTTAAAATAATAATTATTTATGTATTTCAAGCATTTGTTAGAATATTTTTACAGGTTTGAAGTGCGATTTTAGCCTACGAATACGAAGAAAGAATGCCATTTTAAATCCTTGAATGCATACATGTAACTTATTTCCAATGAACTGGATAATTTAATTTTTTTAAAAATTGAAAATCGTTTTATATAATTATATTTAAACACAAATGCTTCATCTTTATTTCCATGAAGATAAAAGCTACATGATACGAAAAAAGGACCGTTTTTTTGTCTTGAATACAGTCGAATATCAAAATTACAGAAATTTTAATTATCAATTTACAATAAACTGATTGCATAATGGTCTATCCTTCTTTTCAAAACAATGAGTTTGGAGCTTCGCAAACGTCAAGTCACTCTAAGAAAGTCATTTATTTTGATATAGATAGTAAGCAATTGCTAAACCTTCGATTGAAATTGTATTTTGTAATGTTTTCTATACATTTAGTATAATTTTTTTAAACATTTTGCTATCTTTTGTATACTGAGCATAAATTTTCTAATATTTTGTGTTTAAATATAATGATATAAAAGGATTTTAAATTTTTGGAGACGTTACAATACATTTCTTTTTATTTTAACACACACACACACACACACACACACACACACACACACACACACACA
>JAOUZG010005735.1:13261703-13282489 GCA_026289955.1 Argiope argentata
CACACACACACACACACACACACACACACACACACACACACACACACAACTATTCAACCATCATATTGTTCATGAAATAATAACATAAACAAATTGATGAAAGTTTTGTTATTTATGCGCCTTTTTTTTATCTTGGTATTTTATCCCTTTTCATTTATAGAAGCCATCGGCCGTGGACTTGCCTAAAACAGGCTTTAACCCAGCAGCTGTCAGAGAACAAGGTGAGTAAAACTGATAACCATTAAAAAAAACTCGTAAGAAATAACTGTATTATTTGAAAAAATGTCAAAGAAATATAGTATTTCAGGCAAGAAATAATAGTAATTTTTACAAAAATAACTGTAATTTAATAAAAATTCATTAAATCAATTGGAAATCCTTAATTGTGTAAAATACAATCACAGAAATTTTTTCATACAAATTTTATAATCTTATTTAAATTTTCTTAAGAATTTTTTTTAAAATTCCCCTTTTGAGCAATTTCTATTGAACTGTTGAAACTGATTGTCGTGCAATATATATTTTCGAATAGAGTAATTGGCATTTTAATCCAATGACTGTATGAAATCCTAATTATATTGTATTGATCTTCAATATGCTTCATTTGTTAATTTTTATCCTGTCAGAACATGATGTGTTTTTTTTTTTTGGATGAGGTTCTTTGGCGAAAAATAACAATTTTATTTTCTGCACAAGCATCTAAAAAAATCAGCTTTTAATAAGGGGTTGCTGTTGCATTTATGAAAGTTCTAATTAAAAAAAAATAAGTTAATGACTATGGCAAATAAAACCTAGAAAGATGTCTATTTTAAACACGTGATTATAAATTATGAAATGCGATATTTTTTAAAACAATAAATGCGAGAAGTGTTTTTTTTTTGGATTGTTTGGATTGTTTAGGTGGATATCCAAATATTAAATTCTTAATAATAGCTCAAAATTATGTCAGATCATGATGGTGTTTTTGGTATGAGGTTTTTGGCGTCAACAAAAATTCTATGGAGAAAAATAACAATTTTATCATCTGCACGAGCATCTCAAAAAAAATCAGCTTTTAATAACGCGTTACCATTGCATTTACAAAAGCTCTGATTTTTAAAAAAATAAGTTAATGACTACTGCAAATAAAACCTAGAAAAATGTCATTTTGAGCAAGTGATTATATGAAATGAAATAAATAGGAAATGCGATATTTTTTTTTAACAATAAAGGCGAGACAAAGTCTTTTTGGATCGTTTGCAATAATACTAAAGTGACTCATTCAATGAAACAATGAAAATGAGTAAAAATGCAATTTAACTCGCACGAGCGCGTGGTGCTTGGCCGTTCAAGAAATGATGTTCTGACATGATACATTGAAATACGCATAGCGGATTTCATTTTAATCTTTTTTATTTCTATCTCTTATTTTTACAGGAACAGGCAGACGATGCGTGTGGCCGCCCCCAAGTGATGAGTACCGAAGTGGACGCAATACTCCCCAGTCCCCCATCACAGGACGTCGTATCCAATGGAATCCCTCCCCTTCCCCACCCGTTACCCGAAGAGCAACTTTCAGTCCTTCTCACTCCCCTGCCAGGAGGAAGGACATCGTCTGGCCCCCTCCCGCCCCCAACGCCTTCAACGACAAAGAGAACCTCCCCCGCCCTAGCCCCAAAACCACCCGCAAAGCTAGATTCGACGATTACATTCATGAACATGCTTCCATCAATGTCCCTCAGACTTACAGGCCTCCCCCAGGCACGCAGCACGTAGAATTTTATTAATCGACCCCTTCTCACCTTTAAAGCCCGTTGAATCATGATTATATATTTTTTTTGTGTAATATTTAGCTCTTTATGGTAGTTATTATATTTTGTTTTATTACATCCTCGCTGTTGAAGTTATATGTTGATAAATATTTTAGATTTATACGATTTTGTTTCTTTTTTTTTTCAATTCTGAATATTTATGAAATGTAAAATTTTTTTAAGAGGAAAGAGAGATAAGAATATATAGAACAATGGATTCTTTTGATAGATTATTATTATTATTATTACTATTTTGTTAGAGTTTACAGTATGAATGAGGTGACGAGGCGTTGGAGGGAAAAGGATATCTTTGTTTTTATTCAAGCACGAGTTCGAAAATCAAAATAACATCCCGGTTCTTTTGGAATGCGGGAAAATTGTTGTGTTTGTTGCTATAGTTTAGATCATTATATTGTGGATAATATTAAAAAAAATCTTTTATCTTTTTTTTATGTGTGAGTTTGATTAATTATCAGCTTAAGTTCTGTCAGCAGTTGGCCTTCAAAAATTTTAGCACAACTGATACCTCTCACATAGGTTGTCTCTTATCTTCAGTTAGGTTAAAAGTTGCATTTATCAAACCATTGCCTAAAACCCATTGGCAGTCTTTCTACCTGCATCTTGTCCTTCATCTTTATTTTTAAACTCTTCTTTAAGAGTTTCTTCAGTCAGTGTTTGTCAACATTTTTCTGTCTTCCGTTGCTCGTGATGTGTCCGATTCCATTGTGTTGAGAAAGTGAGGACTAGCAGGGGCTTTGTTGATAAAAGCCAGATCCAATAGCTGGTGACCTGAAGCTCCTCTCTAGGACAAGCAGACAGATCCCAATGCGTAGGTAAGTTGATTATTGTTACTATACAAAGCAGGGAAATATTTAAAAGATAAAAATATTTATCTGTATAGGCGAATAGGCAGATTCAATTAGATGACAATAACCAATTTACCGTTATATTCTAAAAGATAATAATTTTTTTATTATATGGCAACATAATAACTTATAATATTTTCTACTAGATGGCAGCACAGTATGCAATAATTTAATTTTTTATTATATGGCAACATAATAACGTATAATATTTTCTACTAGATGGGAGCACAGTATGCAATAAATTTTTAGTAGTTATCAATACTGTAAATTATTATAATTTTTACCAAATGACAGCACAATCATAAATGTTTAGAATTTTTATTAGATAGCAGTACTAAAAAATTATTATAATTTATACAAGATAGAGTGCTATAAATTATAATAAATTTTAATAAATGGCAGCACTACCGTAAATTTTTTAGAATTTTTATTATATGGCAGTATTATAAATTATGATAATTTTTGCTAGATGGCAGCCCTATCGTAAATTGGAAGAATTTATTTTAGGTGACAGTCTGACTGCTTTGAAGCAAACGGATTCTACCAGAAAATTGAACTTAAATAAATAGCTCATTTTTTATATCCTGAGTTAGAATGATAAAATTTAAAATTTTTTATACAAAGCTGAAGGGGTAATAGGTACAAATATTATAAAGGTAAAGGGTACAAATAACATAAACTTGAATTTTGGATTAAAAAATAATAATAACTTAATGCATATGATTAAAAAACTATATGAAAATTGTTACATAAAAAAATACCCCCCACCCCCTTTTTTTGGAAATTAACATTGCTTTTTGGACAGGCCCTGATTGGCAACTCTTTAACTTAGGAATTCGTTAATTTTAGAAGGCTTTTTAATTTCTTTGTATAAATATCAGGATAAATCATCTTTGTTTTTTTAAAACCGTATACACCAATTTGTTGAAGTAAAAAAGTATAATTTATATTTTAAATGATTTTCTTGGAATATTTTTCATATTTTCAAAGCCTTTAGCAAATAAATATAGTTCAATTAGAGTGCCTTTTTCTATTCCTCTTTTCTCCTTATAATGCTTCAAAGCAAGATATATTTTAAATAGATTTTGATTTAATATCTCTGTAACAATTAAATAAAAAATTTAAAAAATGAATTAAAAAACACAAAAATTTCATATAATCTTCAAGACATAATCTTCAAAACACACGCACGCACACACACACACACACACACACGAGCAAATTTGAAAACATTAAAAATGTCTCAAGAATGATGTCCTAAAATTTAAAGACACCTAATTTTAATTTGCATACATTTGTATAAATACTTTTCAGGAGCGCCAATTGAAAGATTAAAATTTGATCACAATTACATTCAAATTAATTTAAAATTTATTTGAATTTTTAAATTTATAAATTTTAAAACTATCAAATAAATTTATAAATGTAAAAATTTCAAATTTTTAATGATAATAAACTAATGAAATAATAATTTGAAATGCTATTGCGTATTGCTAAATTTATGAATCAAAGATATTTGTTGTGAGAAACAAATGTAGATTTTAAGAGCATTTATTGATGGAAAATAAATTTTTTTTGCTGGAGTAATAGAAAAGAATTAAATTAATCATTATGAGGATTTAAAACGTATTAGAATTTATCTTTGTTTGTTTGGTATGCTCTTTGCTTGTTATCGAAGTGATACGGTTACCTTCATTCAGGATTTCATTTGTCTTGGGGAAAAAACTACATTTTGAATATTATAAACTTCTGATTAATTTGTTTCCAATGTTGATCATCCCCATATTTTAATCATTCATTATTTTGTTCTTTTCAGGACACGCCGATCTCACAGCAACAGCTAATGGATTAATTCTTTCATCTTTCCAAAGCTTCTTGCTCTCTTTCTCGCTTGTGATATCTGTCGAAACTGAATTAACACACTGCTGAACTTATTGAAACGGAACTGCACTGGATAACATTTCCAACCGTGTCATTAATTCACAACCACTGTGAACTGCTTGTAATTGATTGGAGCTACAGTTTCTGTGATAGCGTAATAAATACGATTTGATTCAATTCAAGTGTTTGGAATCCTTCATTTATTACGTTCAATTTATTATTATTTCATTGTAAGTTATTTTATACGTTGTTGTGAAAAAGTTTAATCTCGTAATCTTATCTGTAACTCAGCAATAGACCAATTGGTTGAAGTCAAAAAAATTATCACAAAAAGATAAAAGTTGTGAAAAGGGAAAATTCTGTTGAAAATAATATAATGCTTTATATGTAACAAGAAAAATATTTTTCGTAATTAAAAAAAAGCTTTTGAAAAGTTGAACTAACGGATTTAAATACAAAAAGAAAATAATAATAATTTTTGAATATACAAAAAGGATTTTGATCAACATTTACTTGTACTGTTTTTGAAAAGGCAGGGCACATGCATCCAGTTGTTAATTGGGAACAAATCAGAAAAAACAAAGAAGCTAAACAATATCTGAAAGACCTAATAGAATGAAAATTCAAATGTAATTTATTTAATGAATAAACTTTGTTATTCTGTTGAATTATTAGGTAGCATTTTTACATTCATTTTTTTAAAATTCAGCATTACATAAAGTTATATATAATTTTTGACTTCGCACGACATTTTGACGCAAGTTCAAGAAATATGTAAAAAAAAAACCCTCATAAACGACGACCCGATCCGTTTTTGGAGTCGGGGTGGCCTGGTGGTAAGGTTTCAGCTCGTGAGCCGTAAGGTTTCGGTTTCTGACCCGATTCCGACAAAGAACCGTCGTATAAGGGGGTCAGTTACATGTTAAATTCGTCGGAACCAAACCTCCTCTCTCTGGTGTGGTGTGCAGAGATGGGCCAGCTCAGGTGTCATCCTCGTCATCTGACTGCGGTTCAAAATCACAAGGTCCGACCCAAAGTTACACTAGTGTTGCTTTATAACGGGATGTTAATATAATTAAACTAAACTCAAACCAAAATGATTAGATGATTTAAACCTCCTCCTCCCAAAAGTTTAATATAACATTTTAAAATTTATCTGCTAAAAATTGGTCCATTTCCAATAATAATTATTATTAATTTTTATTATTTTTATTAGTTTTTAACATTAGAATGCATTTGGTTTTAATTTAGAAATTAGTACAGCTGTGGTAAAACATTGATGATATGTCATAAAAGTGAGATGTGCTTCTTAAAAAAACATTTTGTCTTAAAAATACCTAAATGGTGTCTAAAACTGCCAATAATTATAATTTTATATCATACTATGACAGAGAATTGAAAGAAGAAGCTTAGAAGGTTAAATTAGAAGGCTACTGTTGGTAGACTTTAGAGTAAGATTGAGTTGATAAATGGTTTAGCTGTACCAGACACATTTTGATACTTATACTCTGTAGTACACGATACAGCCTGTAATTGATTCTTTTCCCGTTGGAAACAAGTTGTTTACGATTATATAAGCATGGCCTCTGGCACTCCTGGCATCACAGAGTTTGGTAACTGATATTTATACGAATATGATTCCAAATAGGACAAAAAAAAAATGCCAATCCAGTTAATACAATAGAAATTAAAAATTTTTCAGTGGTATGTGCATTGTTACATGACTATAAAGGGCAATTTGGGTGGGTATAATATATATTTAGTTAAAAAAATCATACATGCTCATAGTTTCGTCAAGGTACCAATTGAATCAGCGGAGTCTAAAACTGATTCCCAGTATTCCATAACCCCTCCTCCCATTCAGTTTTATGTAAATGATACTTGCAAGTTCATGGTGTGAACTGTCTACTGAATATATTCACAAATTAGGCCGAGATGGCCTGGTTGGTAGAGCGTTGGATTCGCACTCCTTAGGTTACGGATTCGAAGCTTACCGGCCAAGAGATTCATCGAGTGTAATGGCGTCTAGCATTCGTTAAATCTTAAGAGTCATACCACTGGGGGTACTGGGTCAGAGGGGATCGTTCTCTGTTCCAAGTCTAAATTACGATCTCAGATGAGTGAATGAGTATGCATGAATGAAGTCCACCCCTTAAAAAGGGTTGTGACGAGTGAGTAGCTCAGTCGTACTCTTGACCCTAGATGGCGCTACGGGTGAAACAAAGAGACGCATTTCTTAGGCTTAAAATCTGCTGCTGCATCAGCGGGGGCTTGTCCACGGCAAGTGCCATTAGTCACAACACAACAAATTAGTTGAATCTACACCACGTTATGCTGCGGCACATCTGTTTGCCCGTGGGGGCTCTACACGATATTCAATAGGTGTACCAGTTATTCTTCGCAATTCAGTTATTTACTTTCAATATATTTAAAATTATAATCAGAGAAATCTTTTGGTACTTATTTAAAATAAGATCAGCTTAGTAAATTTACGTAATAACTTTTTAGTATTAAATTTTGAATTGGCATTTTGAGAGATCGTTTGTCCAATTCATATGAGATGCCAACATAGCAGAACAAGAAAATCTATCCGATATTCTTCAAAAAAAGTATTTTTAAATGGGTTATGGCAAATATTTGCTGCGGATGATGCATTGGTTATTTCACCTTAAAACCTTAATACATTGCATTTACGACCATATGTTTCTATATGCAAACGACGAGTCTGTATATATTTGAATTTTCTTTAAAATTTCTTTCAATTTTTCAGATTTAACCTGTTCCATTTTTTTATCTGAAATAATAAATAAAATAAAATAAAATATACGAATATAGCGCTTAAGAAAAATTATTCGTAAGCGTAAGGATAGCCTGTATTCTTGTAATTTTTATTTTCAGTTTTTTGAATATTGATTATATTTTGATTTTCAATTAGTGATTAAAAATGGAATTTGGAAATTAATTCATTTTTTAAATCCACAATTTGTAAGACCTTTTTTATTGAAAAGCATAAGATTTAAAATATTAGATATCTAATGAATTTAGAATACAGTTATCTAATATTTATATTAAAAGATTTTGATTTATTTTTTTTGTATTATAATTAAAAGGAAGAGGAGGAAGAGAAAAGATTTTAAAAATAAGTTTTCGAGAGCTAGAATTTTGATTAGTGCCCTGAAATTGACAATTTCTTTATTCTTTTTACTGCTTAAGTTTCGGAATAAATAGTTTATCGGATTAGTATAGTTCCAATCATAAATTAAAAAATTTCGATACAACAAATTGCACAAATAAATAGATTATTATTCAAAACATTGCAATCAAATTCCATGATTAGTTTTAAATGTGAACGTTTTAACAACTAAGATATTCTGATGCCAACATTTCTATGAAAAGAGTCACTACTTGACAATTAATTATCAAAGATAAGTCATTTGTTCGAAGTACTAAACTTAGATAAAGGCGAGGATTGAATTGATGACCTTGGTATAAAGCCAATCTTCCTACATCTGAGCCATGTTGGCTAGAAGAAAAGTATAATTTGAATTTCGTTAACATAATTGTACAAAGAGTTTAAAGGTTCGTAGACATAAAAAAAAATTACAAAATCTCTTGGCTATAAAGTTTCAAAAATTTACTGCCGAATGTTTTAAACCATATATTTATCACTAGGCTTTCCAAAGAATTTTATCTTTTAAAATTCAATTATTGTTTTCGGAACCACCTGTCGTAAGGCCATAACAAAGTATTATTTGGATAATCAGAATCTTATGGCCTTATTCAAATGGCCTTAATAATTCAATTAATTAATTAATTAATTTAATTAATTATTTCCTAATAATTTTTATTCAGAAAATTGATATCTTTTGGATAACATTACGGATTTTTGATAAAATGAAACAAACTGCGACATTTTTTTGGATAAATATATAAATATTAAAAATCATTATTAATAATAATAAATATTAAATATTAAAAATAAAAAAAATTATATATAAATATTAAAAATTTCCGTGAATATTTTGTGAAGCAAATATATTTTTAAAAAAATATGCAAGTCAAATAATAAATAATAGAATACATTTTTTTAATTTTTTTTTCTAAAATTTTCATAAATATTAAAAATGTATAGGTGCAATTTTTATTTTGATACTATTTTTTTTCTTTGAGAAAAATTTCTTTTAGGAAAGTACTGACTTCAGACACAATTTTCTTTAATGCTTCAACGTCTATATGTCATATTGTATTAGAATTTTTCGTCTATATGTCATATTGTACAAGATTTTTTTATATAACATAAACAAATGTCACAAATAAAACTTCATGCTTATAAAATTGCTTTTTCAAAAGATATACCTTATTTTTTTGCGACTGAATAGATTGAAAAACTTTAAAAATTGTTGCATTATTGATATAAGCATTTTAGTAAATAAAATGTTCATAATTTTATTCGTAATAATACCATTTTATTCTGAATTTTTGTCTCATTACTGATAAGTTGTTGGAGAAGGGTCGACAAGTCCGACATTCTGAAGAGAAAAGGTTCGATCTTTCCGTTATCCTCTTTATTGGATTATTCTTCTGTCTCGCTTCATTTCCGTATGGCTTCAGATAAAAATAGCTTAACTTTTTGAAATGGTCTCTCAAATGAGCTAAGTGAAAATGAATTGCGTCAACCCCCGGGAGATATTCTATCGGAAGAAGATGCAAGTTAGGGTCGTTACATGGCTGATTAAAGTCACCCTCTTAAGTAACAAACAAATAGGAATAATTTGACAAATTTTAAGGGAATGAAAGATTTTATACAACCTCAGGCTGTCATAAAAAAGGATATTTATTAATTTGAGGGTGAGTTTTGTTTTGCTTCATTTTATTTAATAGAAACCTTTTGTTCTAAATAGTTATGTTATACCTAGTTTCTAGGTTCTTTTTCATTTTAATAGATTTTTGTTGATTATTACTATTTCTTATATTTAAAACAATTCACTTTTGACAAAATGGTTCGCTAAAAATATTGATAGTCCTTAATTTTAAATAAAGTTATATCCAAATACACCCATGTCCATAAATTAAAGATAATTCAGAATCACGCGGAAATCAAACTCTAAAATACCCTTATCACCCTTAAAATGACCCCACACAACTCCAAAAATCCTATGCAAATTGAAGGAAACCACCAGATGACACCAATAGAACGTCATATTGACGAGAGTGTAAGACAGTGATGTATAAAGAATACAGGCAAAGAAGTAAAATGTTTTGTAAGGGCATTAAAATGCATTTCAGTGAAATAACCGCATAGTTATGACACAAATGAGGCATATGGATCATTTTTTAGGTGGTAGAAATATTAGCCGTCTGGAATGTGGGCGTAACTAATTGGAACTATCCAAGTAACTTAAAATCGCCCAGAGTGTCATCTTTAGGCTTTCTCAACGATTTCAAGATGATAATAATGTGAGTATACGTTACAGCACAAGTCGCGCCTGAGTTCCAACGCCGAATGAGGACGGGTATTTGGCAGTTATAGCCAAAAGAAACAGACGGAGCACAGAATCAGTCATACCTCCTCAGCTGTCTTCAGCCACTGGTACAAGAGTTTTAAGGCAAACCATTTACAGACGCTTAGGACAGATTGGTCAATGTGTTCTTAAGCCTGTCAGATGTGTTCTGCTTACTGCAATTGACTGTAGCCTGTGGTTGGCCTGGAGTAAAGAGCATGCATTGTGGACACCACAACAGTGGGCTTGTGTGATGTTTTCCGACAAATCCAGGTTTAGCTTGTAGTCTGATTCTCGTCTGACTTTCATAGAGAACCAGTTACCTGTTACCACCAAGAGAACATCATCGAATGACATCGTTATGGTGGTACAGGATTACTCGTTTGAGAAGGAATACTTCTGGGTTCAAGATAAGACTTACCTATTCAAATTGGACCATGATAGATCAAGTCTATTTGAGACGTCATTCTGGAACATGTAGGTTTTATCGGGGTGCCATTGGTTTAGAATTCGTGTTTATGATTGATAACGCCTGTCCTCACCGTGCAAACATCGTAAACAAATGCCTTCGATCAGAAGATATCATTCGTATGAACTGGTCAGCATTCTGACGGGGCTTGAATCTAGTAGAGAATGCCTGGGACATGCCTGGCTGACGAGTTGCAGCCCGTCAATCACCTCTTACATGTTTACCGGAACTTCAGAGAGCAATGCTTGATGAACTGTGTAATATCCCACAAGATCAGATCGATAATTTGATACTCAGCACACCTAGGTGTTGTGTGGACTGTATTACATCGTCTGGTATACTATGTATTAATCATCATACCAATAATTTAATATTGGTTTTTGTATACAGTTTTATTCGTATCATTTACTTCTGACTTTTTCTTTTCCTGAACTTGCATTATTCTCAATTTTTGGACATGAGTGTAATTTCAGATATGCAATCACAACTGAATATTTTTAATCGTGAAAATGTGAGCGGCAAAAAGAAACCCCGAGTTACTTTTTAATAACTTTAAACCTATTCTGTATATTAAATACGTCAATATGACGAAAGCGGGATGGCGAATTTGATTTTATTTGCAGTACCAACAAGTTTTCAATCTGTCCCGGGATTAGTATCTTTGATTTAGTAAATCCATAGAGAGATGGAATGACTGATGCTCATCCTTTTGGGATATTTGTTTCAAAAGGTGAGCAAACTTATTGAAAAACATTTTGGTGACTTTTTAAAAAGTACTCTCTTACTAATAATAAGATTTGTTGAAAGCTTTAAATAAGAGATAATTGGATGTAAACAATCAGCAATTATTTTAAATGTGTCTATATTTCTAATTAATTTATATTCTACACAGACTTAATATAACCTTTTTAATAACAGTACAAGAATATCATTTTCCTATTAATTTTAATTTGTAGCAATAAAAGCGCTATTCAACATCAATATTCACACTTTAGATTAGTAGCTTTTAATTTAAAAAAAATTAAAAGCTTTTTAAATAAAGCATACACACCATATATCGTATTACTGAGAGCAAAAAATAGTTAAGGGATTTCTTAGAATTTATTTGTGCATAATGAATAAATACCTCAAAGCGGGGAACAAAAGTGCAACAATTCCTCTAACATAGCTCAAATCAGCATATTTTAACTTTTTACTTCAACACTAGATGACGCCCCTTTCACCATCGGTTGAATGAACCGAAATCTAGCGTTCTGCTTAGTCAAGCGTCTAGTTTAAAAATACAATCGGGCAACAGTTTTGTCAAGATGTAATTTAGAAGCAAATTTGGCACTGGAACATGAACTAGCTTTGCAGTTTTTTCTGAAGTTTTTTTTTTTGCTTTGCTTAAACCTCAGGATTTATTTCATCAAAAATTAGACACGTGCGGTCATGTTGGAGCTTGGATTGACCTCAGCTCGAAAGTTTACCTGGCATACAAATAATTTCTTCTGGTGAACGCAGAGGAATGTTGTTTTATTCAGACAAATTAAGCATTTTTCTCAAAAAAAGGACAGAGATAAGAAAATAATTTTAATTAAAAAAACGTTGATTTTTTGTAGCACTGTATGTATTTTAAAAATATTATAGTAAATATTTTTTTAATGAATACAGTTTAAGGTAATAAAGATGTAGAAAGAGCTTGCTAAAATTCTGCTAATAGTATGTTTAATGAAACTGGTTGCGCAAGTTCTGCTATTTATCTCTTTAAAGTAAAAGTAGTTTTTATATATGGTTTATTCCTATTATTCAATATTTAAAATGATTGGCCAACAAAAGAGACATTCCCTATCCACAAACACTGGCACATTTTCGCCAGTTTTTATTTTATGTAAATGCTTATAAACTTTAGAAGAACTTTATCTACCCTTCTCCTTACTAATAAGTTTTAGATAAAACTAAAAAATGCTACATCACTGTCCATTCTTTATTATAAGACCCCCCCCCACCCTAGTAATATCAATGTCAACAGAAGTCAACAGTTTAATAATATATTACTAACATATATAGTATATTATATCGCAAGTACAATTCCAAAACTATCTCTACAGCAGTTCGCTAATTTTCATTTCAAGTCAAAACTCATGTTTCTCCATTACATTATAAATTGTCACCTATCAACAAAATTAAAAAAAAAATGAATTAATTTTGTCATTAATGCAAGTATATGCAACTAATTAGAATCTATATGTTTATTTTTAAGATATAATTTTAGAATAATGTATTTGGTGTGATAAGATATAACCTAAGGAAGTTGATTGACGTGGATTATAACATTAATACGATGAAGAAATATCTGATATAATAACCCTCTACAATCCGAGATTCACTATGACTGTGGGATCAACAGTTATTTATATGATGCAAACACTCAATAGTTATTCTTCTTCGAAGCTTATGAATATGCAAAAAAAGTGATTACAATCTTAAGAAAATAACTGGAGAATTTGTGAAATAAGAATATATATTTTTAAAAGTTACTTTTCAAAATTTTAAACCTACTTACGATTAAACACCCTAATAGTAAAATCTATAAAATAGCAATACCTAATCTTCAGATTACTACAGATTTTCAAAAATAAATAAATTAATTAATTAAATCTTTGAATATTGATTGCAAAATGTGGGTGTCTAAAGACAGGTTTACAGCTATAATCTATAAATAGTATAAAATAAAGTCTCCTGAAAGCGTCTGTATGTTTGATCCCCAAAAACTCGAGAAATAGTTAACGGATATTGGAGATATTTATACCATTTTGTAAAGCATTTATTGGAGAAGGTTTTAGTGCATTCAAGTCATATCGAAATAAAAAAAGGACTTTTATAATTACGGTTGTAATTTTACACTCATTAGCGCACGTGCGAAGACCTTGAACTGCGCATGTGCAAACGGCAAGAACTGTGGTATGCATACGCGATACATTTATTTGTTCACGTCTGATTTTAACACAGCGAATCAAATCACATTATGCTCGAAAGAAGAAAATCCAACCTTGGCGGGGATACATTAAATGCCAAAAAGCTTTGGTTTTTGCTTGAAAAGGAAAATGAAGATTAAAGAAACATTTGGTTAGCGAATATCAGAGAAATAATGCCCACATTTAAGAAAGGAGAATCTTTCGATAAGGGAAATAATCATATTTCTTTGAATCGCATTGCAACTGAATTGCGGATACAGAATGAAAATCCTGGGGAGCGAAAGGATCGTTTGTGTTTTGTCTACGGACATATCATATTCCCCCCCCTCTTTAACAGTCTAAATATTTCTGTATGTGTGCTATAAAAATTATTTTCTTAATATATTTTTATTTAATTAATTTCTTAATATATTTTTATTTAATTAATTTCTTAATATATTTTTATGTCTTTTTGAAGCTCCGTAACATGCTCATGCCATATCGGGTGGAGGCTAGACTTAATTTTAAAGCTAATTTTTCTTTTTGGATGCTATGCCACGGGAAACGCTAGTAAATCATAAAATACACCTGATTCTTACAGAAAGTAATTCTTAAGCTTATTCAACATGCTATTTAGAAATAATTTTCTAGATATTAGGACTAGTTCAAGCAACTGTTTGTCGTTCAATCTGAATAACTTCTAGATAACCACAAAAAATATTCATCTAATCTTATCCTTATTCTATTTTATAGATATACTAGCTTTTACCCGCGACTTCATATTCGTGGAAATTTTGATGTGTACATGTGAGAACTGATGTCTAAAATGTTATCAAAACCGTATGCATGCATAAATTTTCAACACCAATTGGATCAACGCAAAGACGTGAATTTTAAGCACCAGTTGGGCTAAAGCAATGCAGATTAGAAATTTTTAATTTCAATTAATCTGTTTTATTTTTATTCAAAAGCACTACTAAAGGAATCAAAAGATCTATTACTTAACAATTTTTAATGTTAAATTTATCATACACTACGAAAACAAACAGAATCGTTTGAAATAATCGGTCGAAAACATTGTTACATCTGATCTCATTAGCGTGGGTAGAAAAAAACAACTTAAAAACTATGTACTTAAAACTATAAGGGTACTTTTCCGTTTGCCGGGCGCAATCGAACAATCGCTAGAGAAATTTGAGAAAATTTGGCGGAATTCTACATTATTTGCTAATGGAAATGTATCACTATAAGCATATATGATAAAAAGATAGATCACACAAATACAATTTAATTACAAAAAAATACAACACAATGGAACAGCTTTAATATGCTGTAATTTTCACCAAAAAAATAGTTTGTCACCAAATTTTAGAGAAATGGCTGAATGTGGTGCGAAGGTTTCCAATCATAAGGTTTCGATGAAAGTTGCAGCAAATTAACGAAAACAGAAAAAGAATCGATAAATGCAGTAATATGGAGTGCACTAAGAAAAATTTAATCTAAAATAATGAAAGTAGGCTAAAGGAATTCGTACAGCAGGGTGGGGGGAAATCAAGAGAAAGGAACAAGAAAGATCGAATTATATTAATACAAGAACAGCGTAAGAAAAAAAAATACATCTGTTCTTAATAGCTTCACTACTACAGACTAATGCTTTTCTTATGTATAAATTGGAAAGAAGAAATACACTTACTCGGCTCAACGAATTTTTCTTATGAGCATGAAACGATTTAAGAAATTTTCTGTGCAAAAACAGCTGAGCTTTTCAGTGATGAAAACCTCTTTCTGCTATGAAATCCACGAAAAGAAATTACAGAGAATTCCATTTGAATGGTAAGATAATGTTTAAATAAAAAACGGCTAAATAAAAATCAACGATTCAAAAAGCTCAGGCAGATGTTTTCTGATTTTATTTTTATTTTCTGTCCTGGTGAAATTCGTAAGCAGACGATTTTAAATAAATGATTTTAATGAAGATTTTAATTATTTTAACGGGAAATGATTTTGAAAAGAATAAATTATTTTTATTAAAATAATCCTTTCATTAGAGTAAATAATTTCCTGAAATAAAAACAAAACAGCAATGCGCATGCTTGAATTTCAGCGCCAATTGAGACAACGCAATGAGTGAATTTTCCACATGAGTTGGAATAACGCTATACAGAATAGAAATTTTTTATTTCCATTATTATGTTTTATTTTGTTTCAAAAGTACCTCATAATGAATCAGAAAGATCGATTAATTAACAATGTTTTGTTTTAATTGCATCAACACAGACCGTTGATGCAATTTTTCCAACCATGCAACTGAATGGGTTGAAATAATTGGTCGGAAATATGCTAAGCCTACCCCCATTCGAGTGTGAAAAAAAAAAGCAAATCGAAGTCTTTGTCGTTTAGCGGCGGAGAAGATTTTTGGCGGGAAAGTTAGTTTTTAATTAATAAAATATTAACCACTCAATTAACCGGATGAAATATTAATTTACGTTCTTCTGTAGACTATAATCGATCTCTGTGCTAAATTTCATCCAATTTCGTTCAGCTGTTTTGGCGTGATTGACGAACATCATCCATCCATCCAAACTTTCACATTTATAATAGTAGTATATATTTATGGTAGATTATAATTAAATGTTATATCTAAGCGTATACAATAACAAATTTGTGATTTAAGACAGTCTAATAGCTATCAGTTTTATGTTAAAATGTCTAATTATTGATACCTAATTATTAAAAGCTTGATGAAGCTTTTTTTCCAACATAAGTACTAATTATTGTGAAATTCTTTCCATATTAAGGTATCCGACTGGGTAAAAATCGTCAAATTTGACAAAACTAACGAAAAATTTTTTTAATGCAAAATATTAAAGCCTATTCTTTTTGCTTTCCAAATCTGTCCTTTTTTTGTTCTACCTACTTTAGAAATAAAGTTACGGCCGTTTTAAGTTAGCATAGTATGACAAAAGTGAAACCGGAAATGGCATTTCGAAACCGGCAGTTGATGTAAATATTGCAATCTATCAAGGAATTTCGGTGTTAAAAATTATTAAAAATGACTAAAATTATGATTTTATATCTTTTATGCCTGATAATAAGTATATGTAGGTATTATTTCAAAATTTGTCTCATTAAAATTGGCAACAAATGTGCTGTACTGAAGTTCTGTTTGTTTATTTTTCCACGTTATTGATTACTTCTCAAATGGGGATTATAGCCTTTGTTGCTCCATATCCCATAATATTTAAATTCAAGACTACTTCTCAAATGAATCATTTACGAGCTTCTTTCAACTTCAAATCACTTTTTTGCTATATTCTAAATCTGTTTCTGGTTTTAGAATGCCCAAAACGAGATCTAAACGTTCCAAGAAACGCAGTTTTCATGGAAATAGATTTACTGAAAGTGATGATGTGAGTGCATCAACTTCAAATGTCACTACTGCTAGTACAGCGAAATTGAACCTTGAATGCTCTTCTTATGTTGATATTCTGAAAACTGATATCAACAATAACTTGACAGGAAATCGCATAATTGATTTATCAGTTTTATTTAATATATTTTCTGTCCTTTGCTGTCCTGATTGCTTCTCCAATGGTTTGCATCTCAGTGAGGATTCAAAGTTTGGACTGTGTTCAAATTTTGTTTTGAAGTGCAGAAATTGCCCATTCATGAAAGGTTTTTCATCTACACCCAAAACAAACAAAAATAACAGTATAAACACATTTATTGTGTTTGGATTAAGGTTGATAGGATGTGGTTACACTGCAGGAAAGAAACTTTGTTCAACTCTTTGTTTACCTTTTTTATCTCAGTGTTCATTTCGTCACCAAGAAAAAATACTTCTGGACACTGTTGAATCATGTGCTCAACTGAATTTGAATTCAGCTGCAAAAGAAGTTAGAGATATGAAAAAGGCCAATAACCGAGAAATAATCAGCTGTGGTGTTTCAGTTGATGGCACTTGGCAACGTCGTGGGTACAGTTCATTGAATGGTTGTGTCAGTGCCATTTCT
The DNA here is from genome assembly GCA_026289955.1 of Argiope argentata. Classification (NCBI taxonomy): domain Eukaryota; kingdom Metazoa; phylum Arthropoda; class Arachnida; order Araneae; family Araneidae; genus Argiope; species Argiope argentata. The sequence continues at coordinate 13,279,160 of JAOUZG010005735.1, forward strand.
ATTGATACTGGGAAGATTTTGGATATCTAAATCTTATCTCAATACTGCCGTGTATGTCAAACCAAAATCTCTAGGTGCACTAACAGTAGTAAAACCCACATATGTTCTAATCATAAAGGGTCTGCTGGCAATATGGAAGTGGTAGGAGCCTATCGTATATTTGAACGATCAGAAAGTTTACGGCAATTGGTATATAGTGAATATTACGGTGATGGGGATTCCAAAGGTTTTGACTCTGTAAAAGATATATATGGTGAGAATTCGGTTAAAAAAACTTGAGTGCATTGGTCATGTACAAAAAAGAGTTGGAGGGCATCTCCGTAAATTAAAAAAGAACACAAAAGGGCTTAGTGGAAAAGGGAAATTGACCGATAAATTTATAGATTGACTGCAAAACTATTATGGAATCGCCATTCGCAGTAATGTGGGAAATTTGGAAAAAATGCAAAGTGCCGTCATTGCCTCTTTTTTCACTGCTGTTCCGGCACCAATAGTCCCATGCATCGCCAGTGCCCTAAAGGACCAAATAGTTGGTGTAAATTTCAGAGAGCCAGATCTTCAGGCGTAGAACTTCAAGAAAAGAAACCAGGCCTATCATCAACTACAATAAATAAAATAAAAGAATCCTATATGGAACTGTGAGACCAAAAATTATTGCAAAAATGTCTGCATGGAAAAACACAGAATTGTAACGAAAGTTTTAACGGTGTACTGTGGAATGTTGTACCCAAAGAAACATTTGTTGAACTGCAAACTCTTCGCTTAGGTACATATATTGCTGTTTTAATTTACAATTCTGGATACACTGGCTTATTACCAGTTTTTGAAAAATTAGGTGTGCCTATTGAGCCAGAACAAGTCAAAGGTTTCATCAACATTGATGATAACAGAATAGCCGATTCAATTCGACATTCTTCAGTGTCTGTAAAACTGTCCAGAAAAAAAAGAAGAGCATCTAGAAAGAATAAATCAGTGAAGGATGATATAAAGGAAGGTCCAACTTATAAATCAGGAGAGTTTTAGACTTGTTGAAAGATAATAATTTTGCTTTTTTTTCAAAATGAAAACTTTAAAAGCCTTTTCTGAAGAATTCAATTTTTGCACTTTTTGCATTACCGTAAACACAATATCTCAATATGTTATGAATATATTCTTATGAAATTTTGTAGAATTGTTTAGTATAACATTTTTAATGCTCTGAACTAAAAACTAAAATATAAATGCAGTTTTAGGCATTTTACAGGTATTTATAGACAAATTGAGCACATTTTTTTCAAAAAATTCTTGTTTATATGATTGTTTTAGCCATATCTCAGAATATATTATACATATTCAAAAGATTTTAGTTCAAAGCATGTATATTGGTTATTACAATGTTCTTCTAAAATATTTTTGATTTCTGCTTGTAATTTTTTTCTCTACTACTGTTTTCGTAACAGTTAATTTTTCTGTTTTTTAACTACAATTTTACCTTTTTTTCAAAATGTTATGAAAATATTTTTTATTTTTAAATATTTTTCATTATTCTGTTACGTATTGAAACCTGGAATAATAACAACCTGGAATAATAACAAGCATTTGAAGCATATTTTTAAAAAAAGGCTCCGAACCCAGTCGGATACTTTAAGCGAAAATTTTAACTTGCAATAATTTAAAAAAAAAATTGGCTTTTAACTTTTAGATTTTTTAAAAAGAGAAGAATTCTCAACCCCCTTTAATGGCCTATAAACCATTATTTATAAAATTTGAAATTTATTCTAAATTTATAAAATGCTTCCAGAGCAATAATTAAATTTTAAATTAAAATGGTAATTTCAAAATTGGCATTTTGATTTTTTACATATGAATGAAATATTTTTAGAAGTTGAATTCAATAAAAATTAATCATCTTTAACAAACAATTACTTAGCCGAGAATATTAGCCACGTTTTAATTGAATTAAATCCTTTTCAAATAGCATGATGTTCATGATTATTTTAGCAAAACTTTTTTCAAACCTGAAATTGATTCTGACATCGAAGCCGTGTAAATTTATTAGTCATACACCAGTTCTATTTATTGTTTACATGGGTCTTCCTGATGGAATCGAATTATATAATTCAATACTATCATTGTAGAAATATCTGGGTAATCTAACAAACATCAGAGTAGACCAATACGTTACCAATTAATTTATATTTGAGATTTCAAGTTGCCTTTTGGGATAATATAACTTTATTTTCCGAGCCTCTTATAATCTGTGCAAATAATAAGTAGATTTCTTCTAATTTAAATTGCAACAATGACAGAAAATCATTCGAAAAATTGAAAATAAATACTAAGAAATTTTTTCTGGAACAATTAATATAACTTCATTTTATTATAGCAATGAAATATACTGTTGAAAAAAGTAATCAAAAATTATTATTTATTAAAACTATCGAAATTCAGTAACAATTTACATTGTTGCCATTAAATTATCTCATAGATCTTAACATGCTGTAAAAATTAAATCTGTGGCATAAAACTTTTGGTGTATATTGGAAATAAACATCATAATTTCGCTTAATTTTTGATTAAATAATATTCTAATACGTTTCGTTTTTTTAAAAAAAGATATATTCTAGATTCACATTTCCGCTTTCCAAAATAATTTGTTCTAAATTTGTTATCTCTTCGAGTTCTATCCCGTTGAAAGTCACGTATAGACACAATGACAGATAAATAGACACATACATATACTCCTTTATTATTAATAAAAACGTATTTGAAATTTCACAGCTATGTATTGAGCGCTTTTTTTAGTTTCGAATTTATTTTTACGAACAGAATAATGTATGAGCGATACTAAATTCTCAAAACTCTGTCAATTTCATAAGAGTATTTGGTTTTTAAAGTTTAACAAATCTCCATATGTAAACCAAAATATCCATATGTATTCTCCATTCATGTAAACAAATCTCCATAGAAAATTCGACAAGAATGGAAATTTACGATAAACTCTCTAAGATATTATAAAAATTTCGTACAATAACCTAGAAGAATTGCTTTGATTTTGCCATGCCTCTCTTGAATTCCTTTTGATCACGTAATTTAAAGAATTTTACTATCTTTCAGAAATTTCTTTTGAATTTGAGCTAATTATTCAAAATTCTTAAAGATTTTATAAGGAATATGTAGATAACAACATTCATACATCTATTTGTTTAAATCTCTCTCTCTCTCTCCCTATCTATCTATCTATCTATCTATCTATCTATCTATCTATCTATCTATCTATCTATCTATCTATCTATCTATCTATCTATCTATCTATCTATCTATCTATCTATCTATCTATCTATCTATCTA
>JAOUZG010005735.1:13282499-13299610 GCA_026289955.1 Argiope argentata
CTATCTATCTATCTATCTATCTATCTATCTATCTATCTATCTATCTAACAAATTAAAATTGCATTTTTATTCCTATTGCACTTATTTCATTATAAAGTATAAAAAAATATAATTAATTAATTAATTATTATATTTAAATGAAGACTTTCTTGAATTTACTTTATTCTTTAATAATCTATTTTGTATATAAAAACGCTTTCCCCTCCATGATTTTTTTTGACAAAAAAAATTCTTTTTCTGTTATGTTTCTAATCAGGGCATCACTTAAAATAATAATTTTAAGAAACGTATCGTTATTATAAAGAAAGAAATTAATTTCATTCACATATAATTTTATGAGCCATTACCTTCAAATAAATAAAGTAAATCGAGATCATTAAAATTGAAATGTAGATTTGAATTCTTATTTGTTAAGAAAAAAGAAACGCTTTTACTAGTCAAAAAATTTATTTACAATCATTTTATTGTAAATCAACTGAATTTATTTTCTTCTGTGAAATTGCAAAAAACATGTAGTCTTAGAATTAATTACATTCCCGAAAATAATCTATTAAAAGAATATTATATTTATCAACTAATTTTTCGAATTAAATTCGAGCAATAAATAGCAGCGAATGCAATTTCCCCCCTCTAATTTCACATTGAAATTTATGGCTATTTTAAAGCTATATGCGAGATATATTTTTGAAAGTAAATATATTATTTCACCCCTTGGAATTTCACTTCATGAGAATCATAGTGGAATTTAGTGCGTTTAATTGAATTAAAATCATTGTGCTATAATAATGGATAAAAATCCAGAATTAGGATTATATGTTGCAAAATATAGACATTTTTTAATCGACACTTCAAAATGTTTCACTTTGAATGCAGCCATACCATCTCTGCTTCAAAAGGAAAGCTGAAAACGAGCTAGAAAAGGGTGTTAATTGTTCCATTTGTCTAAGAGTCACGGTTAGCAGGTAAAATAAATTCCACGAAGAAATTAGAACAATGGCGAAAACCCAAAACCATTTCCTGAATCGTGGGAAATCGTGGATAGGTTCCAAAATAAAGTCGAAAACGAAACTTTTTCTGCCACAGGTGAGGTTCACAAACCCGGTAGAGGTTGAAATCGAAACTGAATTTTTCGCCAAATCTTATGAGTAAGCGAATCAAATGAGGAACGGTAATGTAGTAGAAAAGTATTTTTAGGAATTTGATGTTCAAGGACGCATTAAAGCTGATCTACGAACACATTAAAGTCCACAGCAACGAATGAATTTGTATTTCATTTATATCATACTTGGTTTTTGAAAAGCATGTAGCTCATTCGAAATGGAAGTAATTCTGAAATAAGATCAGATAAAGGGAATCTTTCCGAAACTCCATTTGACCCTTGACTTAAATTCTCTGTGCACCATGTTCACTTATACTGGGAATACTTTCTAGAATAGAGCTTTGAATCTGAACAACAGGTCAACAGGTCATCTTAACATGAATCACGGTGGTTGACTAACTAGTGAATTTGGAATAGCCAAATATACATTTATCAAACTTTAAGATATTTATTTAAAGTCGCCTGGTTTAATAGAAAATGTTTAGGTTATGCCGAGATACGCCAAGATCCGTTAGACAAGAGATGCTGATACTTCACCGCAATGCTTTTGTTCTCGTTTTATGTGGCGGTTTTCAAATAATTATACTGAGTGCCAAGATAACGGGTTTACCTGATAATTTTCAAAATTATCGCCAAAAGATCGCCAAATCTCATTTCATATAAGATGTCAAGATTTCACTGCGACGATTGCTTTGACGGATTAGCTAGCCATTTTCAAATTATGATTAGATCCCCAATTCTGACTGACAATTGGCAAATTAAAAAAAATATTTCCTTCTTTTGTTTTAGGAGATATATCGCGGAAACTGTAAATATCAGTCTGCATCTAATTTAATGCATTGTACATAATCACTTAAATATTGTTGCATCTTGGATAGAATCAGAGCTTTAACTTTTTAAGAGAGGCAGAAATAAGTAAAAGCTTTAGTCTAAATATTATTTTATTTATTTGAAAACTAGCAAACATTAATTTAATTTATATATTGTTTCTACTTTCAATAACACGGTAATTATAAGAAAAAGAATCTATTGTTGAATCTATCTGTTGAGCATTTATATTTTTAAGTTCAGGAATTTCTTTTAATTGTGAAGCTATTTGACTAATAGAAGGTGAAGGAAACACTAGGAGTGTTTCTTTATATACTGAAAAATATTCGAAAAGCGGAGGGAGAGGGAGATTAATATTTAAAAATGGCCTAATTAAAACTTTACATGCATTTTTTTAATGATGAATTAATAATAATTTGCCCGGTTTTTATTTAAGAGCAATCAATAGTAAGAAAATTTATGGAGAAATTTGTCTTAGTCGATTTTAAAGAATTTTTGCAATGAATAGTTTTCCAATAAAAAATTAGTTCAAAATTTAAATCTGCAGAAGTCAATTTCAGTTCATCATGTGTTAATATTAAGTTTGGTGGACCCTTAATAGCATAACATGACACCATTCTGTTATCCTGATGTCTATAACATTGAGTTTTTTAACCAGTTGGATTAGCACAAGATCGAAGGAAAAACTGAAAGAGAAAGATTGATAACTAACATTGGAATATTATAATTACGAGGAAAGACTCTAAAATAATTTTGATGAATGGCATTTTGATCTAAGATTTTGAGTTGTCTTGATATTTCTGACTGCTATTTATTATAGCATGGATTTCTTGTTGCGAGAAAGAGGTTTCTATTTAACTCTTCTGTACCATTCCTTATCGAGACTCACTTCTACCTTTCTCATGTACCATGTCAGCATGCAATCAGTTGTTGTTACTTATAGCACTTGCCATGGACAAGCCCCGCCGATACATAAGCAGATTTTAAGCCGGAAATATACGTCTCTTGTTTTACAAGTAGCGCCATCTAGAGACAAGAGTACGACTTAGCTACACACACGTCACAACCCTTTTTAGGGGGCGGACTACATTCACGCAAATTCATTCATTCATCTCAGATCGTAATTTAGACCAGGAACAGGGAACGATCACCCCTGGCCCAGTACCCCCCAGTGGTATTACTCTCGATATGGAGGACTTTGCGACCACGAACAGATTTAAGGAGCGCCAATCGTCACACGCTCAGGGATTCTTTTAGCCGGGGAGTTTCGAACCCGTAACCTAAGAAGTACGAGTCCAACGCCCTACCAACCAGGCCATCCCGGACCGCATGCAATCAGTGGCATAGTGAATTGGTCGGTGGCTTATACTCTCAAGACTACATCAAGGAAAGATTGACAGATGGAATATGTGTAAGTATATTGAGAATGGCACGTGTCCAATGAAGAATAGGATGCCCTCTATGCTCCATTTGGGTTATAACATCGAATATAAATTGGTCTGTTTCGATTTCTTCCCATTCTTTTTGTCATTTTCTCATTGGTTTGAACGATGTTCTTCAGATTATATTTTGGAAGCTTTGGTGGACCCTTAATATATGATCTAGGAGCTAATATTTAATTATCACATCAATTTAACATTTTAATCAGAAAGTGAAATCTATGATCAAACAGTGACTATAGAAGTAAAATCTGTCGCTGTAGATTATTATATAAGTCATTATCAAAAATAAACGTTTATTTAGATTTTTTATATCCTGTGTGATAAGCGCATCTAAATACAACGAAACTTATTTGTTGCTGTTATTATTAGTGAGACTTGCCACGGACAGGATTCGCTGAAGCATCAGTGAGTTTCAAGTCGAAGGGAGCGTCTCTTGTTTTAAAGTAGCACCTACTAGGGCCAAGAGTATGACTTTGCTACACATTCATCACAGTCGTTTTTTACAGGGGGCACAGTCACACATCTCACAGATAGCACACAGAAGAACAACCATACCCGAACCGGGACTCGAAATTGTGACTCCCAGCTATCGGGGAAGAAACGCTACACCTATGCCAGGACGAAACTAAATTTGGATAAAAGAATATTTCGAAAGGCAGTTTTCCTGCTTTAATTAATATCATTTATTATTGATTGCTTTTGCTATTCCCTTTGATTTTTTTTATTTACTATACATTCAAAATATTAAACTAAGCCTATTATTATTAAAAAGGTTACTGAAATGGCCACAAACCTTCTTAGGTTTGTCATTCTAGCAACAGTGAGCAGTCTGTTGCTAGAATGACAAACCTAAATATATTTTTTTATCTTAAATTTGAGTAATTTTATAGATTTCATGTATATGCCAAAAGGCGAATTTCTTAGTTATTGCAGTAAATGAAATAGTTGAATCTGTATCACATAACCATTAATACGGTTGAGATAAAGTTCATTTCTTAGAAATTGCTAAATAAGATAATTAAAACTAAATATTTTTTTTTATTATTTGGTAAGATGTTGGAGAACTAAACTAGCAATTTTCTTCTTTGAGCTGTTTCCTTCTTTAAAAGAACTACGTCGAATAAAAAAAATCTCCAAATGTAACAATTATTTACTAAAATATGGAAGCAATATTTCATATTGAATTTTGTGAAATAATTCAAAATTAAGATTTTGTCTAGTTCGGTAACCAAACTTAAAAGTTATGAAAATAAATCTTGTTAAAAATTTTTTTTAGAAATTTCAAATTTATTACAATGAAATAAATTCTAAACTTTTTCCCCCTAGCATTTATGAATATTCCAAAAAGAAAGTAGTAAAATCAGAAACCCAAAATTTCTTTAGTTCAAGCGAATGTCCAACAACTTTAAGGTATGAGATTGAAAATAAATATTTTTTGTTGAAATTAATTTTTTTTCGAAAAATGCTATAAAATTCAGTTGTTTTTGAATTTTTTCTCAAAAAAAATTAAAAACGCCTCTAGGAAAGAAAAATATATTATTTAAAAATCAAAATTTTTTTAAAAGTAAGGAAAATATTGGTTTCCCGACCTAAAAGTAAAATAAAAACAAAAACAAATGATTTGTTCAAATTTTTGACTTTGGAGTCATATAATTTATGAACTAAGAAATAAATTGCGGTTTTAACCTACCTGAAAATATTGTCCTTCGACAGATAGATATAACTTAAGGTATGAAGAATTAAAACCACTATAAAATATTTTTTAATGAATAGAGTGTTTATTTTGTAATTCGGAAATTATAGAACATAATGAGAGATTACTATATGAAATTATCAAAAATTGATCATTGGAATTTTGATTTATAAGGTTTTTCGTAAGACTTTTTTTCACCCTTCAAAATTTAGAATTTGATAAAAAAATAGTAATCTAATTTAAAACACGTAAAATAGGAAATAAGTTTTGGAAATGCTTGCAATTTCCCAAAGTATGAGAGCAGAAACAAAATGCAAACGATTTCATAAAAAAACGCAGCAAACATTAAAAATTTTAAATAAAAGAATAGTGGATATTTTGGGCATAAATTGTTTTTAAACGAAATTTCACCAAGAAAAATAATTCTTGTATACCTTTTTAGAGTTTTATTACCAGTTTTATATAATAACAGTTACTCAGCAAGCAAATAAACCCATCGGTAGAAACCCGTTTACTTCACTAAATACTGAAATTATTGGCCAGATTCTTACTAAGTCTGATCTATTTCTCGTCGAGATTATACTAATCTAAAAATCAAAGAAACGATGAGAAATAAATCGGTGTCATCGCTCTCTTTCGACCAGTTTAGTTTTCTTTAATGATTTACGCTAAGAGGACAATTTAGAATGTTCTATGAAATTTGAACGAGGTTCTAATTTGCTGAACATTCAATTTTCTTGAATTAAATTCATTAATTAAAGAAGTAAATTTTTAATATATTTGTAAGATCATTATGCTGATATTTAGTCATAAGTCGTATACAAAATTTGTATAAAATATTTGCGAATATTTTATTTAGAATTATCTAATAAAAATTCCAATTTTTTTTTTATCATTCTATCTAAAGAGAGTTGAAACAAAATTAAGAATTATTGACTTTCTGCATTCTTTAAAAGAATTTTAACTAATTGTAATTCCATTAATCATTTTTCTGATTGAATAAAATTGTATATTCTAAATTTAAATCCATGCAGCATATTGTAACATCGATTTTTCGTTTGTAAAAAATACATTTCGAATATTTACAGCACTTGTGAGACCAAGTGATCCTAAATCTCCTGTCGGTAATCTGGCAGTAATAATAATACTACTACGATATTTTAACCAATTGTAAGCCATACAAAATTTCGAACAGCATTGCGGAGATTTCTTAATTGTGTTGTTGTGAAAAATATCCTGAAACCTGTTCGCCGAAGCTTGAAGCTTTATTTTAACAAAATTACAAATACATAGGTAATAAAACATTACCAAAATGTATAGAAGATAAGATCTTGCAATAACCAACAGCAAAAAAGTTTTATATCGGTAATAAATAAAAGTAGAAATACAAAGTTCTCAGAAGAGACTTTACTGACTGTTCACATTTCTATGATTGTCTGCCATTTCTAATGAGTAGCCAGATCAAACAATCAGCATTTCAATGCTGACTTATTTAAGTTTTATCTCATGAATTTTTTATAATATCCGTGATATTATTAACAAATTTGGGGAAATTATCGGAAATTGGGTCATAATAGAATTATTCTCAAGTTTCTTGAATATTCTAGGTCCCTTTTATTTGACGCCAAAAGGATTTTAAGTAGCCAAATGGTTATCAAATTTACCGCCAAGGCCAAATGGATGCCGGTTCCTTACTCCGGCTTCCAATCAATATTCGTTAGAGAAATTTGTAGGATTATATTCGGCAGGTTGGTTATCACCTGTATGGATTATTATGCTTGTCTTTAGGGCTGGAGATTCGTTTGCTCTTTTTATTGTTTATTTTTTCTTAAAATTTATATATTTTAAATGACCTCTGAATCAGTATTTTTCAGTTTCTATCATTGTTGTCTTGAATCAATATTTTAATTTTATATGTTCTTTTATACCCTTTTTTTCGATCTTAATTTCTCGATTTATTTTCACTGGGATTCTGGTAGGCTTTGTTGAATGGAACTATATAGCAATGTAATGTATGGAAATAATTTAAATAAAATCATTTTTTTAAGAACTCACTTTTGTTAGTACATTTTAAAAAGCAGAAATTCCTATTTATTCCTATTCCTATTCTGAATATAAAAGCTTTTACATTCAGAATTAAACATAAATATTGTAAAAACTAAACCCATTTTTTTTCAAATTCACTGCAAAATATTGCACCTTACAAAATTAAATAAATTAATCAATTGATAAGTAAGTTTCATAAATATTCGAACATAATAATGCCATCGGAATACACAATGGTATAAAATTTCAGAATTTCAATTCATCAAAAAGAACGGACGACTCAAAATCCCAATAATATAAAAATTAAAAAATAAATAAAATAAAAGTTATTAACCCTTTTTAAGGCTGTGGTAAATATCTTACCACCGCCTTAAAATATTTTGCAAATATTGTAGCTTCAAAACTAACGAGAAACGGACAAAAGTGTCATGATCAACATGTAATGTTACTTTGTGTTCAGCTTCTTGTTATGTTGTTTCATCATAATAATTTAAAATAAGGCATTTGATAATTTACATTGTATTTGGTTTTTCTACCACTTATTTCATGTGTAATTAATACATTTTAAATTTTGAAAAAATTAATAATGAATAGTTTTACAAAAATCACATTTAATTGTGAAATTGTTTATATTTCATATTTTTCTATTGAATAAGTCATTAAAATGCCATTGATGTTTTGGAAAATGGAAGATATGCGTTTCCACCCCTGTAATAACTACAGCCCCAAAAACAAAATTTTAACAAAAATATTTTTTTCATTATAAATGAGATTCTTTTTTCCAAATATAATGTCAAATCAAAATTTTGAAAGAAAACAGCTTGTGCCTGTTAAAGGGTTAAAAAATTTTCGGCAATTAACTCAATGACTTTCCTTACTATTAATAATATACTAAAATATTTAATATACAATTTGTTTAAATTAAAATTTCTTTGTTATATTTCTTTAAATGAATTTTTAAAAAATTATTCACATTGTCAAACAGAAACAACCAGTTTTACAGTACGCTAATCTTTTTGAACGATTAGATTAGTATTTTTGTATCATGACGGTTTTTATAGGTGTTTGTCGTATTGTAATCCTAGTCAGTGGCAGGTCAAATTTAATCACTAATCAAAAATTATAATTATTATTTTAAATGCATTTTTATTTCGCCTATGCTTTGAAAGTTTCAGTGAATTTAATACTAAATTTTTTTTATTAAAACTGTTAAACCCAATCTTAACCTTCGTGGAAATTCATTATTTGTACTATATCTTATAGTAGCGACACATAACAATGCATTCTAAGCTAATACATGAAATCATCACAAATCCTTTTAAATTCTACAATGAAATTCATTATATGCTTGTCAACATTCAGGATGGACTTTCATGGTCTTTGCTATTTCTTTGACAAATCTGTATTCTTTGTTCTCGAAACTTAAAAAAGAATAAATGGGTTAGAACAATGACTATTTCAAACAATTTCTCCAATTTTTACAGAAAAATATGCGTACATATGAATTTTAAATTTTATTATTCTTTCTTTTAGTTTCATGGCTAATTTTAAATATTCATTGAGGGTCCCTGCAGGATTTTCAATAATGAACACACACACACACACACACACACACACACACACACACACACACACACACACACACACACACACACACACACACACACACACACACACACACACACAAAGAGTGATGACTTCTTCGAACAATGTTCTTAATTTCTACATAAAAGATTTTTCGTGTTTGAAATGTCATTTTGATACATTTACTCAAGAAAGTTTCTTTTATTCTCATAAATGTAGATACAACAGAAGTAAATGAAAAGTAATTTAATGAAAAGTTGACTAGTATGTAAATGAAAAGTTGAATTTAACAATTTAATTATCAATGGGTTTTTTACTGTATTGTGAGCCGTATTTCTTTATTTTGCATTTATTCTTTTTTGAATTGGTAAAAAAGCATTTTAATTTTACTTGAAAATTTTTTGAAGAACACGCAATGCAATTGTATTGCTTATTGATTGAAATTTCAATCTGGTGGATTGCTACAGATATTTTTTATAATAACAAAAAAAAATGGAAGGTCACATTGGTATATAAGTATATTGGCATATAAAATGATATAGGATTACATTTGGCTACAGTTTTTTAATTCAATTATTTAATGTATTTATATCAAACAATAGTTCATAAGCTTTCTGTCTAATTCATTTGTCATTGGGTATTTGACTTAAAACTGCTGCCAATTCAATTAAAATTACAACTTTATCATGTTGATGCATTCAAATAGCCATACAGAATTACTAATTCGATTTTTCCAGCAAAATTCAAAATTAGCATTTAAATGAAAAATACAGTTTAATTCAAGCCTCAATATGTTCCATTTATAGACAACAGGGACAGTAAATCAGTTTAATGGAGTATTATAAAATCCTTAATTTTAGCTTAAAAATTTTATGGATAATTTTTACTAATTATGAACATAACTGTAGTACAATTTTCCTTTATATTCCTTGTGAAGCAATCACTATAGCCTTGATTAATACTCTAAAAGAAATGCTTCGTGACTTATCAAAATTACAGATAAAAAAACTGAATCATAACGAATTTCCGACTTTAATACAAAAAATATCAAAGTATCCAAATATTAAATTAATCTCTACCAATAATAAAAATGAACTTGTATGTTTGTTGGCCCTCTTCAGGGAAGACCATTTGATTTAAGATTCACTGAATTTGGCTCATATATATTTTAGAGGGCGAGAATGTGCACTTCCTAAACACATAAACTCGTCCTCTCACATTTTAAAATTTCAATTAAAATTTATATTAATTAAAATTTAGCGAAAAGTTGTGCTTTCTCATCGTAGTTTGTGAATTTATTAAAATATAAAAATAATTTTTACACCATTTGGAAATTCAAAAAGGTTTTTTTTTCTCATGATACTAATTTAACAGTCGTATTTTTTTTGAGTATCAACAATTTTTATCATGTTAGAGCATGATGTTGTTTTGGAGATGAGGTTTTTATCGTTAACAAAAATACGTTGGCGAAAAATAGAAAAAATATTATCTGCACGAGCATTTCAAGTCATTGCCTTTAAAAAGCTCTAAAAAAATAAGTTAATGACTACATCAAATAAGACCTGGAAAAATGCCATTTTGAGCACGTGATTATATGAAATGAAATACATAGGAAATGCGATATTTTTTCTAAACGATCAATGAGAGACAAGGTTTTCTGGATCGTTTGCAGTACTAAAGTGGCTCATTCGATGAAACCATTAAAATGAATAAAAATATAATTCAACTCGCACGAGCACGTGGTCCTTGGCCGTTTAAGAAATGATGTTCTGACATGACACATTGAAATATACATAGCAGATATAAATTTAATCTTTATTTAAATTTTATTTATTTATTTATTTATTTGTCCAATTTTGAACAGTAGATAACGTTGTCGCCTTAAAACTTAAAGTATTGTCATTGTTTCATCAAATGTCAACTTCATGCGCTTTCCTTTTCTGTAGTGAAAGTTTGAAGAAAGTTTTTATTTAAGGTCTGCGTATCTTGAAAACGAATTAAAAAGGGTATAATTACATTTCCGTGAAATATAGAAGATAGGTGAGCTGCACATATGTATTTTTAATAGCACTATAATGCCATGGGTATTAGTCTTCTCGATAGACAGATTGATGTGCACAATGAATAAAACATGTTCAAGTCTATTAAAATAACTTTGTTTTAACCCCTTAACTGGTTTATTTTCCTTACTATCTAATAAGATGACACCTTCCATTAAATGGAAATCCATGGAATACTTGACTTATCTACGTATTTGAAGTCATTTTACTATTCAATTATAATTGTTATAAATGATTTATTTTTTTGTTTACAACTATCAAAATTCGATAAAATGATGCACGTACGGTGTACGGGCAAACCGGTTAAGGGGTTAATGTTTGTCAATTTGATGGAATCATGGATATGAAATTTCATCGAAACGATTTAACAGAAATTAAATATAATCAGTTGATTAACAAAAGAGGGTAATCTTTAATATTTATTAAACCAACAAGAAAGGAACGGCAAAAAATTATCTACGACGCGAGTATTTTATGCCAAAATCAATCGCAATAATTAGGTCACAATATAGTTAAATTATATTTCTTATGTGCTTATTCTTCATATATGATAACAAAAGCAGCATGCATTTTAATAAACATTTTATATTTTCCTCAATGCGGTAAAATATTGGTATATAAATATCATTTAAAATTTTCTATAAAACTGATGAATTTATTTTATTTCTTTGCATTTAAAATATATTTATTTTCATATGATTTTATCGAAATACTCAGGAATCAATTTAATAATATTATTATTATGGATCTTTATTTTGTATTAGAAATTTAAATAATTCCCAATAATTTTTTCCAGTACTAGGTAAACAAGTTTTACCAATTATTTATTGTTAATTGTAAAGTCGGTATATTTGTCTATCGCCTGATTCAATGGTAAATTACGAAAAGAAATAAAAATACTTGAATTACAAGCCTAATTGCTGATAAGGCATCCAAATAGGCACCTGACTCATTTTATTTTTGTTTAGTGGGTGCGGTATGTTAGTCGTCTGAAAATGGAGATCGTTATCAACCATACAATAGGAGCTCTAATGTATATAAATTTGTAACAGTCAATGAATTTGGCATTTGCAATTCCAATTATTTGTATCAGTTTGATATCAGACTTGAGCGGCATTGCAGCGACTCATTTTCGAGTAGGCAGAAGCAGCAAATAGTATCTTTGATGACCAAAGTTGCAGGTGGCAGCAGAAGATCCTGCCAACTTTTGACTCATCACAAACAGCTCTTCGCTCCCAGCTCGACAATGAGAGAAAAGGGGGGTATTCTGTGCCACGTGACCTTGCATCCCTTGATCCATTCCGCTGGTGTCTTTTTTTCTTCTTTTTCTTCTTACATTTTCTCTTTGGAGCATCCTTTTCTTCTTGTCGACACACTTTGTGGGTTCTGGTTTCTTACTCTGCACACACCGACGATTTGAATTAGGAGCCATTTTATTGAGGTGAGTCCATTTTCTGATGGAGGATTAAAATATTTGTATTTTAAGTATTTATTTAGAATCATTATGCGTGCTGTATGTTTTCTAAGAAAGGCAATTCGTTTTTATGTTCGGGATGTTTGTAATTAATTCAACAAATGGAATACTTTTGATACTTCGAGAAAAAGTTTAAAAGATTTTTTTTATGATTTTAAAGTTAAATAATGAATAATAAATAATGAAATTTAGTTTTTAGTAATAGTTAATTTGCACATTGTATGTCATTTTTAAAGAGTTTTGTATCTGAATAAGTTTAAATTTTATTTTACAAGAAGATGGTGCACATACAATTGATTGGTATTTTGCAGTAACTTTGTCTCTTCACTTCTAAACATTTGAAAATTTGGTGAATAACTTTATTTTATACGGAATAATATAGAGTCCTATACATTTGTGAGAATCTAAAGACTCTGAAATTTATTTTTCATGATATGAATGTAATTAAATTAGTGCCGAGTCAAAGTTTTATGAATTCTCGTGAAATTTTTATTACATATTTTTTGATACTTATTTAGCTGTCATACATACTATATAAATATGCTGTTTGAAACACCTCTATTCATTTGTTTCATGGTAAAGAAATACAAAATCCGATTGAATATTCTCTGTTTAAATTGAAATTTAGTGCTGTTAAAAAATGGTAGTCAAAATTTCCTATTACGAAAATTACCTAAAAATATGAAGTATTTTCTTCCTATGAGTTTTGCTTTACAGATATTTATTATTTAAAGCTTCAAAGTGCGAGAAAAAAATGTATTTAAAGAATTATGTTAAATAATATTCACAACATTAATCTTATTACTACACTATAGTATTTTTATACAATAGATTTCAAAGCTTTTGAACTAGGAAAATTTATTGATGTGTTTCAAGAATATTGAGTTTTATTTTCAAATTGGATTACACACAGTTCCTCTAGAAACAAAATTTATCGTTTGGATGAAGAACTGGATATGTTTTTGAAATGTAAAACATAACCCGAATAAATAATAATAATCAGAAAAATTCGACCTTTTGTGACAATGCAACGTCTTCTGTCTTCAGTAGTAAAATTTGCAAGACAATAAAGACCTTCACAAATACATTAAAGTTTAAACTTTAAATTTTCATGTTCTGCATGAAGGTTTCATTTTAAGGAAGTTTGATTTATAAACCTACTTCAAACTTTTATGGCCAAAAGAATGTGCTCAAAAAGAATTAAATTGGAGATCTCATTGCAAGGACGTTCTATAATCTAAAAAAGGGGAGTCGTTCCTTCGTGCTATTTCAGGACTTGGTGGGTCTTGCAGGTAATGTGAACAAACAAAGACAAAATTAACTTACGCAGAGAAACTTACCTATTTTGAAACTAATAGAACCACAGTAAGGACTTCATTTGTCCAAAAATTCAGTTCAAGAAAATCGAGGTTGAAAATCGGCATAATAAGAAAAATGGCGTTCCCCCCTCAAAAATGCCTAAAAGGATTTTAGTCTTTTTAAGAGGTTATTAAATGATATGCAATTAATTAATAATTGGCAAGAATAATGATTAAAAAAGTAATAATAGCTATAATTAAATTTTTAATAATTTTGAGAGTAATATCAATCAATCAATCAATCAGCAGTTTCAATAAAAGCATACTATGCAATACAAAATATATTTATTATAAATTGAGAAATAAAATTTCAAGAAAAGTGGTAAATTTGATCTAATATGTTGAACATTTTTTTAAAAGAAAAATAACAGATATTTTTTTTAAATGTAGACTTACACAGTTATAAGTTCCTCAATTGAAATAACAGCTTTAAATATATTCGTCAATGATCAATGCGGACCCAGATAATATTGCGGATATGGATTATTCAAATAATGAAAAAAAATTGTAAATAAAAATAATAATTTTTGATTTTCACTTAGAATTTATTAAAATACCCTCGTATTATAGAAGTTTTAATTTTATAGAAAATATATGAGACTTGAGAAAAAATCCCTTGCTACTAATTTAAAGTAAAAAAATTCTAATAGAAACAAAATATAAAAAAAGAAATGCTTAATGTATTCTCTGTTTATAGAAGAATTAATAATAAATGAGAATTTATTTCTTCTAAAATAAATTAAAATTAGTTGATAATTTCTTTTCAATGAACAGCTTTTTGTTTCATTTTCAAGCATTTTGCGATTTACTAAAGAACTACCAACTCTCTCCTGGTAAAGAAAATTACAGAGACAAGAAGATTTTTATGAATGATAACAACTTATCGTAAATTTATTTGAAATTTTTTTTGTTTGATCCAATTTTAGATCAAAACCAAAATAATTTAGGAAGGATTACGTCATTTTAAACATTTGTCAAATTACGAGGATGATACACGAGCTGGTATCTTTTTCTAAACTTCTGCACCATATCAAAGGAAGAACATTTAGCACTGCCATTTAGTATTTGTGATGGATTTTATAGACACAAGACACGCTTACATAGCAAATTTGCGATAAAATTGGGTTTCTAACCCTAAAGCAAATTTGTGTGAGAAAGAGATAGGAATAGCGTAGATAATTGTTTCCGAATTAATTTAAAACTTAGACATGTTGAAAAATATTTGATTTTTTTTCCTCTAGTGAATAAAATTTTTTACATTTGATTGATAAATACTTCCATAAGAAAAGAAAAACTGACGTTCTGTTCTGCTATTTTCTGTTCAAGTTCAACCGAATGGGAGGGCTTCTCAAAAAAGTGGGAATGAGAAGTTGTCAATGTGGTGGTTAATTATTTTCATTCAGATGGGTATTATAAAGTTGTCGGATCGAGTTACCTCTCGCTGATGACTGGAAGTATCACCAATGGAAAGAGCTGTACCATCATGGGTTATAGCTCTTAGGAAGAAACCATAATTCCTTTCTATGCATTAACCATAGGATTATTCTTCACAACCGTATATTTATTCTTTGCAATAAGTAGACGTTCCAAGTATATAAATAGCTTTATAGAATAACAACAAACTTTGAGAGGTGATGCCACTAAAGAAAAGATAATTATACTAAATTGTTTGCTGGCTTGCTTGCCGCAACACGTATGTTGCATCTTGGCATACAGAGTGAATGTTTATAACCTTTATATAGCAAAATTATGCTTGAGCAAATAAAATTAAATCGCAGAAATACTGACTAATTTCTACAAAAGTCACCGTGTATTATCTTTTAAGATCGATGTTACTGCCCCCTAGTGGCAGTTCTTGAATCAAAGCATAAAACTATCACAGTCAAGATAGAAAGATGGTTCGAAAGTGTCGAAAATTATGAACGAAAAAATTACACATCGTATGTAACACAAAAAGTCTTAAATAAACATTACTCTCTTTATACATATATTTATAATTGAGTATATAATTAAAAGTTCCGAAAATAATTGTATTTGATTAATTTGATGTAAATTACTATGCAATGGCTTTCAAAGGGTCAATTGTTGACAGAAACATCGCTTCTAATAAAAAAAGGTTAGTAAAAATTAGAGAGTTAATTTAAGCAGAGGACGATCCTTTATGTTGAATTGGCAATAATTTAAATTTTTGCAAGGAATTTTCTTACGTTGTTTATCAAAAATTTTGAGATTACATTTTTAAGATTCCGTTGAGACCAGCAGCGCCATCTTCTGGATTTTAACGCTTCGGGAAAAACCCCAAGGCAATAAATAAAAGAAGAGAGGGGAACATATATAGTATATTATTAGTTTATTGCTTACAGTTTTTAAATATTTATAAATTTTAGTTTTTTTAATCACGTTAAATCGTGATCGGAGATTTATTGAGATCTTTTTATTATTTGAAGAGAGTTATCTCTTTTTGAAGAAGAGATATCAGGATATAAATATATTAACCATTTTTACCTCTTGTTGAAAATTAATTATTATAATCACAATATTCAAACAAGAATTCTTTATAAAAAATAGGGCAGCATATAAAGAGCAGTATTTTCCCTCAAGCAATCCGAATGCTCCAATAGAACAATTATTTTTAGATTAATAATTTTTTTCTAGAAATTCAATGCATTATTTTCATGACTTTAGCATTAAGAAATATAATTGTTTAGTACTTTTTTCAAAGGATCATTTGCTAGCTTTGGGATTTATATATTTCTTACTAGCCATTCCATTTTATTTACTTATGCACTTTGGAATTGGCCATAATAGATTTTAGAAAAATGTCACAAACGTCTGTTTCAAATAAAAAAGTCAACACATACACACAGGTATCGCATATATTCCCCATTATTTATAGATAGATTTTGTCAATTGACCAGAAAATTTGTTGTTCTCGTGTTCCGCTTTACAATGGAAGAAGGGGCGCAGTAGCTTCTAAGGGTATGGACCATTGAGTGTCCGAGGGTAGAAGTCGGATTTCTACTTCACACACGGCACAAACCCTTTTTATGGGGCGGATTTCATTCATGCATTTCATTCATTCATCCACAAATCTTAATTTAAACCTGGAACAGAGAACGATCATTTCTGAAACAGTACCCCTAGTGGCATTACTCTTGACAAGGAGGACCTAGTGGCCGGGACAGATTTAATTTGTGCCAACCACCACATTTACGGAGAGCCTTCGGCTAGCGGGTTCAAACTCGCAGCCCATGGGATGCGAATATAACGCCCTACGAACCAGGCTATCCAGTTCGAATCGAAAGCTAATAAGATTATTCTTTTATATTTTGTTACATTACTCAAGTTTTAGAGATTATTCATGTTAACACGCACCAAATGATATGATCCATATTGTGTGCAGTTTTTTATAATGTCAAAAGTCAGATGTTGACCGTTATTCTTTTTTCAATGTGGACTTTTATACCTTTTTTTCATTCAACACACACACACACACACACACACACACACACACACACACACACACA
>JAOUZG010005735.1:13307270-13330409 GCA_026289955.1 Argiope argentata
TTAGGCAGTAGAGAAAATAAATCAGTTAAGAAGGCAAAATAAAAATATGGATGAAAATCAAGTTTTCTAAAATAACAGAAGCTAACTACAAACAAATTTGTAGGATTTTTGTCAAAACAATTATTATTTTTTTTTACAAATGTGTAGGATAATTAGTCCATATTTATAGCAATAGAAATTTTTTACACATATTACTTATTTTTTTAAAAAACAGATAAATCTTAGCCAAAAAAGGAACTATTTATGTTTTATAAAGTTGAAGATATTTTGATTTTGAAGTGTCAGATAATCAGGCTAATTATTTTGAAGTGTCAGAATACCAGACGATAAAGACAAAATAAATAAGATTTATTACATGTACTAATAAAGAAGCTTTTTTTAATTAAAAACTTTTCTCAATAAATACTTATATTTTTTCTTTAAAATTGCCTATAACTAAGAGCATTAAGAATCGTAATTAATTTTAGCGATTCAAGAAAACTGAAATGTATAACTTTTATTTTCACAGCATAAAATCACTTTAAATTGCAAACAGTAATAATGAAATTTCCTTCCTTTTTTTATAGAGTGGACAGTTAATACCACAAACAAACTTATAATAACTTTTAATTTAATTTAAAATAATTTTTTTCAAGAAAGATGATTTTAATCTGATGTTGGAAGTTTATAGAAAATATATTTATCTATAAAACACATGTTAACAAAATTGTTTCAATAAATAATTGAAAAATAATTAAAAAAGAAAAAAATACATATACGTGTGTAATCATAAGTAAAGCACAAAAGAATGCTTAAAAAGAAATTTTCTTGTTATCCTACGATTTCTGATTTTCTGATTTTAGGGATTTACCCAGAGATGCTTTTCAAAAATCATGTTGCAAAAGTCCACTAGTTTTTAATGCAAATGCAAATATTTTTATCCACAATAATTTTTTAAAAAGTGATAATGTCATTTGTGTATTCTTTTGCAAAACAGGTAAATAGCTGCCTTTTACTAATATTATTTTAAAATTGTAAAATGTAACTATTGAGATGTGCATATGATATATAAATTTTTGGCTAACAATTTCCCTATCTGTATATTTAGATCTGAATTTTTGACAAAATTTACGTTTTGTAAACTGATTTAAGATCTTGAAGAAAGTTGAGTTGTTTACATAGGATACACAAACTGTTTGAATTAACTGTATTAAAATATTCATGATGTTTAATTTTAAATCTATTTATATTCATATTCCGTTTAAAAACTACACCAGGGGTATTCTGTCTTCATGACGTAGATTAATCATTGATCACAGACGAGTTCATTTTCATATGATGTCACTTAAGAACAAGCAACATAAAAAACAATTTTTTTTCAACTCCTACTTTGGATATTAGGAAAAATTTAGGAAGTTAGGAATTTTTTTAATTTTAGTTACTTTTTATTAAAGAAATATAATGTTTGTTCTCGGGTTCCTCTTTTTAATGGAAGGAGGGGTGTAGTAGCTTCTGAGGGTATGGATTCTTGAACACTCCAATAATGATCACCTTTGACTCAATATCGCCAGAGGTATAACTCTCGACGTGGAGAACTTTGCGACCAGATTCGAACTTGTAGCACAGAGGATACGAAACCAAGCCCTACCAACCAGGTTATCCTCACTTAACAATTACAACTATTATGAAGAACTATTATAAAGAGGAGAAAGTTAGTTTTTTATAACTAAATAAAAAATTAATGAAAAAATATTCGAAAAAACTGTATTAACATTAAATGTCATCCACTACAAGTTTTAAGTCCTTAAGTTAAGTTTTAAGTTGTCATCCACTAGAGAGAGAGAGGGGGGGAGAGAGAGAGTAGGAATTGAACTAGCTTATTACCCGGAAGTATTACTGAGAAATCAAATGCACCAAACTTTGATTATGTTAATTCCAGCCAAGGCAAGAATCCGTCTTATATTTCCACCTTTCATTTGCATTTTGTACTTCGAAAACAACATCAACACACCATGGTGTCTTAAACTACTCAGTTTCAAGTTCTAAAGAGGAAACGAAGATGTTCGCATATAAATAGAACGCGCAGTGGATAGATTCCAAGGTTCCATCTCCAGAACAATGCCGTTGGATTTCTGTTGTACATCACAATCTAAGAAAAGAACGGAATTTCCCGTTCGTTTCCTCGTTGACGCCAGACTACAATACTCTAATTTCTGTGAGTCTGCATAAACGAGGATTAGAGGGGGTCTTAAGGAGGATTAGGTTGCGAGGGATTAGCACAGGATCTCTTTTATGTTCGGTTCCAATCAGCAGGGGAAGACGGAACTGGACGGTTTGAGTAAAAGCATTGTTTGTACAGTTTTGTTGCACGGAACACTTTTGTTTTCGGCGTTTGACTAACGAGAAGATGAGTGGTTACACAATAAGAAAAAGTGGTCTTTGAATAAATAATTAAAATAAGCTTCGTTTCCTTGTTTGTGTACTTGAAAACGTGCCTACCGTTCGAAGCTTAATTTGGGTCAGTTTAAAAGTTTCAGTATATACTTCCGTGATTCGGAAAAAGTAAATGAATTTAAGGGATTCCAATCACGGAGCGGAAGCAAGGAAATGTTCTCCTTAAGGTTGACTTAAAGAAAGAAATTTCTAAAAATATTTTCTAAACATTATGTATTTAAGGAAAAGATTTATATAAGATATTATCTTCCGGAAAATAAAGTTTTTATTTGTTGGTAAAATTGAAACAAAATGCTAAAGTACAATATTCAGTTAAAAGCCATTTTTATAATTTAGCTTTATAGAAATAAATTAAATTTTTTTTAAATGTTGTATTTTTAAACATTTGAAGCATTATTGTTTTTTTTCCTTTTGAAATTAATATAAAAATGATAAAATTAGGATTTGTGTAAAGTTTTAAAAAGAATATTAAATGAATATGATATTTATAGCTCTTGCTTATATATCATAACACTTTCTAAAATTTATAATTGTACGGCAACAGGTTTTAGAGTTAAATTTAAGATATATCTAATTTTAAACCTACAAAAACAATTAATGATTAAACTAATTCGTTGATTATTCTAAAATGCGTTTTTGTACATTAAATAATAATTCAATTTATAATTTTATAATTCAATCATACTTCAATTCATGATTTTTAATATTAAATCTTTTACATTTAAAATTTTTTTATTTATAATTTTTTATTTGATTTGATTTAATGTTCACATGAAAAAAATGCACGAAAATTTATGTGTGAGAGTATAACCATTATTTCTGGCTTTAAGCTGTTAGTCAAATATGTATTAATGATACATTGAACGTAAATTATCTACTTCGGCTTTAAAAAAACTAATAATTACGTTTATAAAGTAGCATTTACGGTGTAAAAGATTTATTGTTTGAAAACAATAATTTCTTTAATTTTAGCTAAGCTTCACAAGCTATGACAATTCACCATAAAGATAAACAGCAAAATTTCCAAATAAAGATAATGAAGGATTTAGGTACAATATGATATATTTTCTTATTTACGTTAAAAAGTTAGCTAAAAAAATAGAACCTTTGAATGTATTATCTTGAAGACTCAATTAGGATTTTAAAATACTTGCTTGTTTTTATTTTTGTTTTTGTTGATTCATTTTTTATATTAGATTTATCCATCCTAATTTATATTGATTTATTTAAGGAAAATTAATATTAAGTTTCATTTCTGACTGCACATGCCTTCATAAGTTTGATATATTGAGACACTTGCCTCAAATTTAATATGGTTACTGATACAATGGTTCAAATGCGGAAAGGAATTTGTTTTTTAAATAAGTATTAAGAATGGTGGCTATGTTGGTTATTTTTTTGAGTTTTTAGATTCATGACTTTCCAGATACCATAACGTATTGCTTTATAATTATTCAAAGATCATTTAATTTTAGTATTAATTGATATTTGTAAAAAAAATTGGTCGAAATTAATTAGAAATAAATTTATTTGAGATGAAATATAGAAATTATAATTTTTGCTGCCTAGTGGACTAAACTTTTATATACTTTCCTTAACAGGTAGATTATAGATTTTTTTGATTTCTACGTTCATTTTATAAAAGTTTCAACTACACTTCTTAATAAAACATTTCATTCTAAGTTTTCCTTGAGAATTTAAGTTTATTATTTAATCTATTTATTAGGGCCTTTAAATTTCTGTGATTTTCATGACAGTCTTTTGACATGTGGATAGGGTTAAAAATTAGGAGATCCATATTAAGATAATCCTCTAATTGTTTCTAAACGGGTCATACTGTACTTTTAATAGATTTGAAGTAACTTCATGTATGTTTTCTGTAGTTGCCTAATTTGTCAAATGCTTGTAGAAAGTTTGTGTATTTGTTTCATTAGTTTTTTTTCTGTCTTAATCATGTTCAACTAACTGTTGCTTTACAATTTCAGGGTCCTCGTGTCCAAGTGAATCCGGGAAAATGGAGACATTTTCCATGAACGTCATTGCTCAGACGCTCTCAGCGCACTCAGAGATGTTATCTTCGGGGGTCATGGGGTAAGTCGTTCGTTTCTTTGGAAGTTATACCTTAAAAAGAAAAATAAATTATAAAAATTATAATGCTTTCATAACAATCAATTGAGCCAAAAAGTTGTTTTCTGATCAATAATTTTTAAAATTTGTTATTTAAAATTAATTATACTTGCTCTGACATGATTCACATTTGTGATTTTTTTTAAATGATTCGTCCTCTATCATTTCTTAACTGTTAATAGGGAGGGGATCATCTAATTGAATTTTGAAGTAGAAGAAAATCCCAGAAGTGAACCAAATGACGTCAACGGCAGCTAATTTATTAAAAGTATATCTCCACAGGCATACTTATAGAAAAACAAATAGTTAATATATTTTATCATTCAAATTTTACGGTAAAGAAAAAAATATAAAGAAAGTTGTAACAAATCATGACTTTCAATCTTTGAAATCCTTAATTCAATCTTTTGAGTTTTTATGTATTCATAACAGAAGAAATTTACGTAAAAATTCTCTAATCAATAAAAGATAATTTTTTTCTATTAAATTTTTTTTTAAATTTTGAATGATCTTTTAATTAATAATTACACATTACTACATACGTTATAAAATTCGATTTAGAAACAGTAAGATTCAAAATGTTTTTTATTTGACGACTATGGTAGAATATAAGGTAATAGTTGTAGAAAGACAGCGTAAAAACTTTCTGGCGAATGGATTCTTTTCTTTTCTTACAATATCTCTATGTAGTTACTGCAGAGTGGGATGAAATGCTGAAAATCATTTGTATTTTATTAATACTTCTACAAATAAAATTTTCTGACCTAAAAGCAAAATTTCAATTATCATAAATGAGCTATAATATATCTAGCTTGGTATAAAGGGACACTCAAGAAACTAAATGATCCTATTGATGATGTTGATGGCCACGTTTCCGCTTTACAACGGATAGAAGGAGTGCAGTAGCTTCTGAGGCTATGGACCCCTAATCAACCGAGGGCAGAAGTCTGACCTCAAGCTCATATGAGGATGACACACACACATTTGCTTGCACAGCCCCTTTTTATAAAGGGGGGCACGTTCACACAGCTCACAGATAGTATACAGAAGAAAGACCATGCCCTGACCGGGACTCGAACTCGGAAGGCCCAGATTACGAGGAAGACGTGATTCTGTGCCAAGACGGCGATAATGATCCTATTAACTAACATAATTCAAATCTTGCTCAAGTTCTTTGTTGATATGATATGATAATTTTTATAGGCAAGCAAATTGTTTATAAATTAGATTACTAACGAGAAAAAAATTGCTAAAAAAGCTTTACAATGCAGATCATTGAACTTGACAAACTAAATCTGGCACACAGTTACATATTTAATAGTAAATATTTCTTAAGAAATGGGTTTTCAAATTTTTAATTAAAATTATTCTAAATTTGAATTCAATTATTTCGGATCAAGATATTTCATTGTGATAAAAATAATCTCTTTAAAATTTAGGAAATAAATTTACTCCGGATAAACTTTTTCTCTAATTTCGAAAATTCATTATAATTTTTACGCATACTTTACTTCAGGAAATAAAACATTGTTTTTATTCCTGAATTTGTGCTTATAAAAGTTTCTAAAAGTTTAAATACAATTATTGTGGGTAAAAATAAAATTAAGAAGCAGAAATTAAATTTAACTCTTTGCACTCGATAGTGCCTCTTGGGCAACATTTAAATCGGTGCATCATTTTGACGTTTTACTCATTTATTTTTTAATTTTAAATATTGAAAATACCTACAAAATGGTAAAAAGACGAAGAAATTCAATTTTAAACACACACACACACACAAATTTGGAGCAATAAACAAGCCCTTGTATATTGAATAATTATGCATCGAATTACTTTTCCGAGTGCAAATGATTAAAACTCCCCGTCACAATGTTTCGGGTTAGAAATCTGAATTTCTTTTTTTCTCTTCTACATAATTAATATTAATATAAAAGATTGTAAATCCATATCAGCATCTTTCTAGGTATCTTAAAATGCCGTGTTTTTACTAAAATATGATCATAATATATAGTCGCTATTTTTTTTAAAGAAAAATATATATTCATCTGAGGCTTACAAACTACATCAGCTTCCCCCCAAATCTGTATTCAAGCCATAATCAAGCATAAAACTGAATTAATTTCCCCATTAATTAAAGCACGTTTTTTTCTTCCTCAGAATCAACTTTATGAAACCGGAAAAACCAATAAATACCATGTCTGAAGTCTACAAACTAGTGCAAGAGGAAGAACAAAACAAAGGTAGGCCTCACCTGTTTTGAATTTCGTGATAAATATAAGAATTTTCATTTTTTAAATATTTTTTATCTTTATTCATTTCGTAATAACAGCAGTTAAATTACTTAGTTTTAATTAAAGAGTCACACAAATTATAAATTACTTAAGGCAAAGATAATGCTAGAATGGAATTAATTAGCTACGATAATAATTCTTCTAAAGTTTGCAATCAATTATCTCTTATATCAATTTGTTCGTAATAACTGTTAGTGTCTAGTTTAATTGCTCATTAATATCGGTTACAACGTTGCCAAAACTTATTTTGTTGAATAATCGCATGAAAAATTACAATTTATGCATTTATAATAGAAAATTTCACTTAATTTATTGCATACAAAGCGTGGGTAAAGCAGAAACTAAATACTGTATGTACATAAGCAACAAAGAATAAAAGAGGTGATATTTAGAATTCCAAACGATAATGATTTCATCATAAAATATTAAAGTATTATTGTTGTTTTTCTCGTGTTCCAAGAATAGTTCAAAATTAAAGGATAAAAATATGATTAAGAGTCTTTAAATTCTTTCGAAAATCTTAATAATTGCTTCCGCTAAGGATGGTGCATCAGAACTATACAAGGTGTCTTGTAATATGCATCTAACTGGGACTTATCTTATTTTGATGATGTGGTCTGTGGCTCCTGGGCACACGTATATGTGATTAGGCCTAATCTGGAGTTCGGAGACATGTTTGCATTGAGATTACTATCTTGTGTTGTCAAGCAGCATTTTCATGTCCCGATAATAATCTAAGTGTTTCAATTGAAATATTATGAGGATTCTAAGTAAAATAATCGAATAACGGTTGAAGTAGTATTTAAATAAGTAAATTGAATTAAGGTGGTTAAAAGAATTTTACTTAGATCATGAATACTTAGATCATTATATAGATCTTACTTAGACCATACTTACTCATACTTAGATCATTACTTAGATAATTAAATATTTGTTTTTGAATAAAAAATTTTAAAATTACGTATTGTAAATGAATTAGGCCATTTGCCCAGAAAAAGTTTACAAAACGTATTATATTACTGCCTAAACAGAAAAAAATTCCTTCAGTTGACATATATCCATTCAACAACATACATCCATAACATGTAATCATGTTCATAAGTGTATGCATACAGCTTATGATTGCTATTAAGAGCTTCCTATCAAGGCAATGACCAAGTCGTGCATTCTCTATCACTTTATAACGTCATCTTATTGACTCCTCCTGATGTGAAATTACTAGCCAGATATTTCTGAAAAAATACTTTATTCCTCTGATCTGACTGTTTATAGATGAAAAATTTATTGAAGGATTAAGTATTATTCTCAAGTCTTGCGTTGAATGAACTGGAAGTAGCGATAAAAGGAAGCTTGTTAACAACACTTACATTTTTCAATGTTGGGTATCCAAATTGCTCAAAGAATTTACTTAAAAAGAGACAAAAAATAAGTGTTTATATAAAATAATTATAAATACAATAAAAATATTATAAATATAATTTTTTTATTGTATCAAAATAAAATAAACTTCAGAATGTTTTGATCTCAATGGTGCTATCGGTAGTACTATAAAAGTGATTTACAACGTTTAATTGCAAATGATTTCGTAGTTCATTTTCTTAATTTTGTGGATTATAATAGTTTGCTGTAAAAGTGAAATAAGTTGTGACAGTAAAAAAAATTACAAGATACAGGTATTTTAGGATTACCAAAACTTATTCTCTCATTTTCTCTGTCAGTGAATTTTAAATGCTTTTATATATATCCTCAAATTTTATTTGTTATAAAACATTCAATGAATAAAATACACACATTGAATTTACTTTTTTTTTAATGAAACTGCATTTATTGCTACGAACCCACAAATATGCGTTATGATTTTTGTTTCCAGTCAGATCCCCAACACCCGGAGGCTGCACGAGTCCACCCATTTTCAGACCCTCCAAGATTCCACCAAGTGTGCCACCGAAGCCTCAAGTGACTGCCCCACCAGCCCCGGCACCTGCTCCAGCTCCAGCACCTGTAGCCCAAGCACCTGCAGCCCCAGCACCTTCCCTTCCAACACTGAAACCCACGGCTCCCGTTCATGAAGGACCTTCCCAAGGTCCATGCTCTGACTGTGGACGAGTAATCACGTGAGTAAAGACGAATTATTCTGTTCCTTTCAGTTGAAAATTCTAGCTGAGTTATTCAGTGGAAACTTGATCATGAATCGAATTTTATCTTCTGTATTCACTAAAATGTATAGAAATAGGATTGTGTTGTAATGCACTGAAAGAGTTGCACTTAAAGTTATAGTCTTCCATCTTATCCTAGACATTAAAAAAATAAAATGCCTTTTAATTCTCCATGTCATCAAATATCGCTTTGTGTAATTTAATTAAAATAAAAAAAATCCTTTTGGTCAAACCCAAATAAAGGAATGATTTATGTAGACTTCTTGTAAAAATGTTTATATTAATTTATCAAAGGTTAATTATCAAGAACAAATAAATCACTTAAATATGGTGTTATGAAACAATTTGTTAGTTTATCTTTAATGAAATATTTTAGCATTTTATTTGCTAACAAATTGTTAATCCCAACAGAGAGTACTATTTGAACAATATTGACAAATGATTTTTAATTAAAATTGAAAATAACTTGATTGGATTGATATTCTTTGAAAGCAGTAACAAGTTCTTGGGAGAAGAGAAAGTAAGGCCCAAATAAAAGCTTCTTAAACTACGAGTTCAGAGTCTAATTTGAACTATCTAAAATAGTAAATATCATGATGCCTTTCATTGTATTTTTCTATGTGAGTAATCAAAAATAATTGAAAATGTCTTTTAATTGAGACATTTCAAAAAAAAATTTATCTTAAAATTTCTGTTTAAAGAAAAAAAAAGATTATATTTAAAAATTCTATCTAGTAAATCGTTTCTATTTTTGCTTTATGAAATGTGCAATAGGGTATTGGTCTAAGATACGTTTTTGAAATCAAATGGTATATCAGAATTTTTTAAATTTGAATAACGATTTCATAATATTGAGAAATTGTGAACTCGAAGAAGAACACGAATTAGCATATCTAGTGAAAATAGCAAGAGATTACTCTATCTTATTTCCTTTCTTCATGTTTAAAATGCATATTAATAAAAAAATATATAAACCACTGGAAATTCTTTTTCTAGAAAATAATATATTCAGGTCATATTCATGCTTTTTTCTTTCTTTAGTGGAGCTTTTGTCAGTCTGACCGACAGAATATTACACCAAGAATGCTTTAACTGCAGTACTTGTGGAGCATCCTTGAAAAACATTGGTAAGAATGATTTTTTTAAGAAATAGAATTTAAAATTAGCGAATAGAGTTTAGTTGAAAAAATTAAAAATGCAATCAATTTATTAAAATATCTCGTTTATTGCTATGAGTACTTATAAAATCTCACATTCAGCAGTACTACAAAAAGCATTGATGATGATTGATTAGCATAAAAGTTTGTAATTAGTAATTTCATTTTTAAAGCTTTATTATTAGCAATATAAAAGAAATAATCTTAAATGTTTAAAATGACTCTCTGTAGTAGAAAATGCATTTGGGTTTCAAATTTAAATCTATATCAATTCTTTAAGATGTTCCGAATT
Source organism: Argiope argentata (assembly GCA_026289955.1). Classification (NCBI taxonomy): domain Eukaryota; kingdom Metazoa; phylum Arthropoda; class Arachnida; order Araneae; family Araneidae; genus Argiope; species Argiope argentata. Next base: position 13,317,727 of record JAOUZG010005735.1, read on the forward strand.
CATTTATTCTTAATCGGGTATTGTTGTTCCATAGTGTCCTCATGAATATCAATTGCATAATGTAGTGACCTTTAGTTCTTTTATTTGTTGATTCTTTAATTTCAGAATTGATTATACCATAATCTTTAATTTGAATTCACTGACTTTAGAAATGTTGACTTAATTGTCTTGACTTTAGAAATGCTGACTTAATTTACTTGAATTTAGAAATGTTGAGTTAAAATTGACTTTAGAAATGTTTCATAATGTATAATGTCTTAGCGTCAATTAATTTTATCCGATAAATTCTAAATATTTCCTTAACTGTAACTTAACTGTATTTCGTTTTTTCAGGATTTCATAACATCAACAACAAATTGTATTGCGACCCCCACGCCAAGCTGGCTGCTAGAATCATCGCAGGTCAGGCAGCTACACCAGCTGCTCCAGCGTAAGTGCAAAACATTTTTGTCGAAACATTTGATAAAATGTGATGTTTTCTTTGAAAACAACTTTATTTGTGTTTCAGCTTCACACCCGCTCCTGCTGCACCCCAGTCTGCACCAGCACCTTACACGCCACCAAAACCTGTTGTTGCTCCAGTTGTGCCACCTATGCCTGCTCCATTGCCAACATCTTCTCCATTGGCTCCTCAGCCTGCTGTCGTACCAAAACTTCCAACTTGTTCGATTCCACAGCCCACCCCGTTGCCATTCGGTGCAAACTTACCCCAGACTCCCAGTTCTTCTGGAGGATTAAGTTTCAGAAGCATTTCACCCCAACCATGGAAGGTAAGTTTTTTTAGAACTATAAAAATTTGTTTTAAATTAGGATTTAAGGAAATTTGTGTGTTGGTGTTGGGACTTATGGAACTTGCCTATGCACAAGCCCCCCGCTGATACAGCAGCAGATTTAAGCCGAAAGGTGTGTCTCTTGTTTTTGAAGTAGCGCCAACTATGACCAAAGGTACGACTTTAGCTACACACTCACCACATTTGCTTGCACAACCCCTTTTTACAGAGGGGCACATTCACACATCTCACAGAAGAACAACCATGCCCTAACTGAGACTCGAACCTGGGATTCCCAGAACACGAGGAAGACGCGCTATCTCTGAGCCAGAAAGCTGGCTTTAAAGAAATATTGCTCCTGACATGAAAGAAAGAATTATTTATCTTGCTTTTTTTTCATATGATTAAAACAATGATTTTCAGTATCTTGTTTATATCCACACATTATCTTTGTAGAGAATAGTCATTTTTTATGTCATAGACGATGAGGAAATCTGAAAAAATATGTATCAAATGATGAGGCCAGCGATAAGAAAAGATAAATTTTATCTGAACAAAAAGAAATTTGCCTATTTTGAAATTAGGCAAAGAGATAAAAAATGATGAAAGTATTAGATAAGGCTCATAAAATATTTTACTATTAGTTCTTCTAAGTTTTCAAATTCATGAAAAAATGCCACTATAATACAAAAATTATTTGCTATAAGGCCTGATTAAAAATATTGATTAAAGGCCAGAAACTACTGGTATAGATAAGGTATCTATATCTGTTATTATTTTCAAGTATTCTAACAACCCATAAAAATTAATAGTTTTGTTTATCATCACTGTATTCCAAATTGGTTCTTACTAATTGAAATTAACTAATGGTCCATGATTTTATTTAAAGAAATGTGAATACAGGTACATGTCATGAACTTGCTAATCAACAACATAGCAGTAAAACTAATGACTATTAGTGTAATAAACTGTGCATCATCAGGGAGTTGCACTCAGTGATATATACTCAGTATCATAAACATTATTCATTCGACTTCATTTTCCATAAACATTTTCTGACGGCAAAATGTTGCTTGTATTTCATCGAATTTGTTTGGAGAAATCTTTGTCACAATATCGATAGTTTTATTTCATATATGCCACTGAAAGCTGTATTATTACAATTTGTTTTTTATAATAATTCGCCTGTCCAGCAATCTATTAGTTAAATAACAATTTATTACTATATCTAATAAAATATTTTTATTGTAATAAATTAACTCATTTTCTGGAGCAAAACTTAGAAACTAAAAACAAATAAACAAACAATTTTAATAAGTTTAAAAATTTGTAATAATTTTATCAAAAATAATACGATGGCTGTGTGAAGACTCAAAACATGTGAAATGTAATGTGGACAAAATCTTTCTTTTGAATTTCTCATTTTCAGTTTTATTCATTGATAAATAAGAAACATGATTTTACTAAATTCAATGAAAATCAAACTAAATATATTACTAATAGACTAGTTGAGAATGATTTTATAACAAAATTTGACGATAAAAGGACAAATTGAACCGAAAAAGATTAACCGTTTCGTCGTCCGTAACATGTCTAGCGCAATCAAGTGAAACTTCTGCAGAGCGGCCGTAACACTCTCCAAGCATTTTTTACATTTTAAAACTTTTTAAACGTATAAAATATGTAAATGTTTACTTTTTCGAGTTTTTATATTTGTTTCAAAGCGGCAAACAAAAGATAATGACGAAAGGATTAATTGGATAGTTGATGAATCTCTATCTTTTACAAAGGGCAACAACGTTCATTATCTCTCACCCTTTTAACATTTGCAGGAAACTTCTTACCCTTTTAACATTTGCAGGACTTCTAATATTCCATTGCTAATTTCATGGAACAAATTTTTGTATTCTACTCAATTTTTAAAGGCCTTACATATGATATCTTGAAAGTAATATCTTATTATTTCTGATATGTACAGAGACTTTCAGGAGAATACCACAGTGTTAAGTCACCAACCAGCCCTACTCCAGGCTCAACCCCTTCAGCACCACCTGCCTACTCCTCCGGGCCACTGCCCTTCGAGATGAAGCCTTACATGCCACCAGAACAAGTATACTTCATTCTTTACTCTAATTACATATCCTTATTATATTGCTTATTATACATGATTTATGTCGTTCTTATCGGTGAAATATGAAACGCTGGTATTCTATGGAATACCTAGGAATTCTATAAAATTCCTATAATTCTATATAATATGTTTTTAGGCAAAGCATAAAATATGAAAATTATTGCATATTTTCCAGAAGTATTGTATATAATACCTAGGCATTTTATAGAATGACGAATTCTATTTAGGCAAAGTGTGAAAAATGCCCTGATAAAGCGTTATATAAATGACATCCATTCCTCAAAAATACAAATGTTGTTCTGGAAAAGTAATTAGTAGGGCATTAAAAAATTATTCAATATAATTATAGGAAACTGGAGGTTGAAGAAAACAAAATTCATACCTTTCTTATTGAGAAATACAAAATTCTCATATGAAAAAATAAGTAATTAAAAATAACATATTTTTTGCAACATGGTAGGCTTTAATGGAATTTTGAATTACAGTTCATTACATTTTCCACGAAAAGACATTTCATATTTTGTAAACTTTGTTTTACACTGGTATTAACGAATCCTTGACCACTTCCACTGGGCTGAGCAAATGCAACTGACCGGAGAAGAATACGTGGAAGGATTATCAGGAATATCTTCAATTCTAAGCAAGTACTTAGAGCAAAAATTGAACTGTGATCTCGCATATACTTGTTATAAAATTCCTTCAGAAGTTGAAAAACGGTTGAAAGCCTCCTCCGTCTCTCATTATATCTGCCAATATATATTGCACGAATAACTCACTCCTTGTCGATGTCAGAAATAGGAACTCTTACAGTAGATTCCAAAGAAGCAGTGGCAATTTTTTCCGGATTCATTTTCATTTTTGGGGCTTGTATTTATAGATTAATCTTAGAATTTATTTGTAACTTCAATTGAATTTTTCGTTGTGGAACAAATAATATTCAAAATATATACTTCATCGTGCTTACTAGCATGGTCATAGAACATGGGTTAGAAATGGGTTAGAAGTCATGTGCCTTGACACGTGATACTCGAAACGAATTTAAGATGCATTTCATACTTTGCCAATTTATCTTTGGAATTCTATGGAATACCTAGGGAATGTATGCAATATTAATCGTTTCATACATTGCCAGCTAGTTTTAGGTATTTTATACAGTGCAGGATTTCATACTTTGGCTGTAACATAGATAAAATAAATTCTACCTTGTTTATTCAAGAAAGCTCATTACATGTGGCAAAATCGGAGATTTAGCAAAAGTATTATTTCAAATTCTCAGACTCGAAAATTCAATAAAGTTTTCATATTTCAGACCGTAATAGCTTTAAAATTGTGGTGAAAGATGTAATTGCTGATGAGATGAAAGAACATTTTTATATAAAGAATGCCTTTGCTATTTCATTATAAGATAGAAAAAGTATAAATGGTCTTTTTGCAGACTGTTCCCAGAAACGGCATACAGTGCACTTTCGAGTATCCAATTTGAAACTATCCGGATTTCATAATATCCGGCTTAGTTTTCTTTTGTTGTAATTAAATGAGGAAGGCAAGGCGTCTATTAAGCCCTCTATTAAGGACTTTTTCAAAACTTAAAAACTGAAAGTTTCAATTATGATCTCAGGATTACCTTTTCATACCTATGTTATCATTTATCAGTGAAAAATAAAATCAGTTAGAGTCAATTTGAGAATTAGGCCTACAATTTACATTAATGTTTTGTTTATTTTTCCCGAATTTAAGTTTTGTATGACAGCATTCATATCAAAATGTGAACGGTTGATATCCTATAACATATTTTTTCTCTAATACATTCTTTAAACGTGCAGTGCAGTATATACACATATATAAACTATTTTAAATCGACACGTTGTCAGCAATTGTTTCTTTGATTCACTGCTCGCGGCTGCCATGGCATTGAGATAAATGGAGGACTTAGTATTCAATAAGAAGTGAGAAAATACTTATTATTACAATGAATTTGGGTATAAAACTTATCTTCTGGTATTGGAGAGCATAGAGATGAGTTCATAGAATTCTGGCTTCTGGATGTTTCGTTATCCGTCCTGCTCTTCCACCACATTATGTCAGATACTCGGAAGTGTTCTGTATTTCAGTATAGTGTTCAAAAGTTTTCTTTTTAGGAAAATTGGTATTAATATTATGGCTTATTTAGGAGAATTTTCTGTGCTTAACGTAAAGTATGTTCATATAGGAAACTTATTTTCCTTTTTAAAACATGAGAATTATTTTTTTGTATTGATGATAGGTTTTGATACATTTTTTAAACCAGAATCTTGATTTGCTTAAATATTTTCAAACAAATTATCGAATAAAATATTTTTCATACACAATTTGAAAAACAATTGAATCGACTAGCAGTTTACTTATGACTTATATAAAGCACCATCGTGTTGTGAAAATGAACTTTCGTGTGATTGTAAAGCTCAATCAAAATTACTGTAAATAGGATATTTTACAATATTTTTAGGCGATTGATTAATACATTTATAAATTAAACAGTATCAAATTTTAACTGAAATTGTTTGACTTATCACATATTTTATGATTATAAATGCGATGATTTAATTATGGGGTAGATAATTTTTTGATCTGAGTATTGCTTACATCCTTTCAGTCAAAATCAGCAATATTTTCTTCTGTTTCGGAATCTTCGTCATCTGAAATCTCTCAGAGCTCCCAAACGACTCAGGTAATCCAGCGAACGACTCAAGTGACTCAACAAGTGTCTTCAACTTCGCAATCTCAGTACTCTCTTGATTACAAGCAGGTGATTGGAGGACAGCAAAGTAAGAGGCGCTTATTAGAAACTGATCATTCAAAGAATACAAATTAATTATTTAATTAATGAAGAATTTAGGAACACCAGTTTTCTTATAGCATTACTAAAACGGTATTTTTATTTTTGGCAACACTCCATTTTTCATTAAAAGATGAGTAGAATTTTTATCATATGTATGTGGCGTTAGCTTCATAAGCCTGATAACATTTACGATACTAATATATACTTTTGGTCATGTTACTCGGTTACTGGCCCTAGCATCTCGGGTTCGTACCACGACCATCAATTGTCACATTGAGGACATTGACAACGTAACCTTCTGATCTGCCGTAGCGCCATCTATCACCAGCAAAACAAAGCCATCAGACCCACTTGACGTAGCAATCAGCAACTCACATTCTCTTTCCAACGCATTCACACAATCGCCATAACGCTTGGCGATTTAAAATTGTTCGTCTCACCAGTGGGGGAGTGCCGTGGCTCTTGCTTCATAAGCCAGATAATATCTACGACGTAGAAGTATACTTTTGGTATTGTGGTCATGTTACTCGGCTATTGGCCTTAGCGTCGCGGGATTGTACAGCGACCTTCAACCGCCACATATATTCAGTTGAAACATTTTTTGTTTCCAAATATTTAGGATGATTAAATGTAAATACTCTCAGAAAGTATTGAAGGGATTGATTAACCAATTAAAAGAGTATGGAAAAATTCTATTAAATTTGAAATAATTGTCCTTTTTTCAGTTAGTAATAAAGTTTTTTAAAAAACGGATTAAAATAGGTTTTTAAAGTATTGTAATGAATATTTTTTACTATGCGTTGTACAACAGTATTTAAATTCAATGTATTATTTCCTTTCATTTTTAAAGAAAATTATAGTTTGATGCAAAAAAGTGCCAGGAAAATTTTATTATTCAAAGTTTTATTTACTTAAAATAATTTGTTTTATTAATCGTTTCACACAAGTATTTAAATTAATAAGTAATAATTTAATAGTTTCAAACAAGTATTTATTTGCATAGTATTTAAAAAAAGCATAACTATTATTTGGCACAAAAATGTCGAAGATTTTAATTTAAAAAATTTTTGTTTACATAAAATATGTCAATTATTATCTGAAACATAAAAGTTACAAGCCATAATGCCTTTGATGTTCAGTCTTTTGATGATGGAAAATCTTTCAATTAATATTTTTAAAAAACTGAACTGATAACATTATTAGAAATATTATAGAGTTTGAGAATTCAGCTATTTTTATTTTAGACATGGTATTATATCCTTTTAAATTAAAAATACAATGTAAGAGAAATAATTTATGCTTTTGATTTTTGTACTAAATGATCTCTAATGAAATAATTTTGTATTCTCCACCTTAACTGTTTAGTACATACTAAAAAGGATCAATATCCAAAGAAATAGTCTTAATCTAGTTTGGTACTAATTAAATCATTAATGCAAAATGTGCTGAAGCATCATAATTATGCTTTTAGTGCTTATATATGCTGAAGAATAATATGCATTCTTCTTTTTTCCAACCCTACTTACACTTTCCCTCTTATGTTTTACATATCTCCTCAACCCATTTGTAACACGAAACCTTAGAGACCAAATTCGTATGGCCTCCTCCAAAACCCCAGTTTGAAATCGAAGGTGGAGCCCCAACTGAATCTTCACCAGCCCCGGCTCAAAACTACTCCCCTCTAGTCACCCAATCCACCCCTGCAGCCCAGCTACCCAAGAGTGAAAGTGCTCCATCCTTCCGCTCTGTTCAGCCACCTGTACCCCAGCAACAACCTGCAGCACCACCCGCAAGTATGTTCACTGTGCCTCCCCTGCCAACTACCTTCTCAGCTCAACCAGCCAAGGTGGAAGAAACCCCTGCACCAGGTAAGATTATTTTTTCATCTAATGTTTTAAATTGTGTAAGTTCTTTTGGCAGTCTTCTGAATGTCAAGCCGAGTGATTGATTTACACATTTTCGATCTTATTTTATTCCACGATTATATAAGGGTTGCCCAAATGAAAATTAGACTCTTAAAATTGCGGCAAAATGAAGGCAGCTATAGCAGCGACACCTAACAGGGATATAAAGTGAAGGAGATGTGCACTGCATATGGCCTTCAACAATGAAAGCTGTCCGTATTCGAGGAAATTGATAGAAAATAAATTCGTGCTATACACGGATGCGTCCGGATAGGAACAACCTGCAGTAGTACGGTTTTTAATTCTTAGATTGCTTCGAATCGCTCTTGATTAATTTCTTTCCCCAAGGGAACATTATCTACTCAACATAATACTGCAACACCCTGACGAAACTAAGGAAAGGAATCAAAAGCTAACAAGTGGTGTTTCTCCATGAAAATGCCAATCTATACGTCTCAATTGAAATCCAATCGATTTTGAAAATATTTTTTTGGAAAAAGTTGGAGCAACACCGTAGAGTCTGGATTCGTCATCCTGTAATTTCCAAATCTTAGGGCTTCTTAAAAGAGCATTAAAAGGGGCACGTTTCCTTTATTCGAACGAAGAAGTGAAGGAAGCTTTGCAGGATTTCCACAAGAATCAACCCCCGTCTTTTCACAGCAAACACATAGACCTTCTACTTAAACAATGGAATCCATGGCAACTTATTTTGACATTTAATAACGGTGTTTTTTCTATTCAACTTGTCTTCTTTTCATTTGGTAGACCTTTATACTAAGCGAATAATGTTTATATTTAAGAAATTTATAAAATTAGGCTTATTTTTCTCCAATATCACTTGTACAAAGAGCAAAGGATGGGCAGCCAAAAGTATCGGATGATACTTTTATGGAACATATTTGTGCAGGTGTTTACATGTTTTGGGCAGCTCAAATGATGATGGCGTGTCCGCTTTACAATAGATAGAGGGGGGTATTAGCCTCTGAAGGTATGGACTCCTTCTTATTCTTGTGTGCAGCCGAATACCCCGCCACCACTGAACGTAGCAGTATCAACAGGATTTGCTGTGGCTCACTGTAGGGTATGGACCCCTGAGCACTCGAGGGCAGAAGTCTGACTGCTAGCACATATGAGGATGACACACACACACTCGCTTGCACAGTCCATTTTTACAGGGGGGCCCATTCCCACACCTCACAGATAAACAAAAGAACAACCATGCCCTAACAGCGATTCGAACTCGGAACGCCCAGATCACGAAGAAGACGAGCTACCTCTGTGCCAGTACGCTGGCAGCAGCTCAAATAAATACTATTAGTAAGGTAGTCATATCAATCAATAGTCAGTTATTCGATTATCAACTTTTTATCTATCTTTTCGTTTTAAAATCGGTTTATGTTAAACATTAGTTTTTTAAATATACTATGCTTTCTTTTCCTTCTCTAAGAGAGGTATATGTATATTTTCACTGCATTAAAGTTTGTATTTTTTATATTTAAGAATTTGAATAAGACACAGAACTGATACAAAAATATTTGATACAAAAAATTCAAGAAATGATACAGAAAAATAATTCATAAGTTTCAATTGCCTGAATTAATTTTTCCAGTTCAGTATAATCCAATATTACCCAAATGCATCATAAGTTCAAATGGAATTTTAATAAATCAATATTATCAAATATATGATATTTACTAAAATGAATATAACAAATAATAAAAAAAAAATTAAGTCAATTCCCACGTAGATCAACAAAGAAAAAATTTACTTTTGTTACTTTTTATTAAATAATTGCAATTAATCTAAATAATTGATCAAAATATTATTATTTTTCGCAAGAATTGAACTCTCATTCTTCATTTTACCAATTGAGCTATTGCCTGTTTAATTCAACTTTCATTAAAAACTGCTAAAACTCTATTTAAAGTATTAAAAATTAATTAAATTTAACTAAGAAATTAATATTTGAAAATTCTGTATGAACATCAAGTGTCATTCGCTACACGTTTAAAAAAATGTATTTGAACTTGAGTGGAGGAATAAAAAGTATTTTATTAACGTTTGAAAATGTGAGCAAGATATACATAGGGAGAGTATGAACTAATAGTAGGAATTGAAAAAAATATATTACAACCAAAATTTGAATCGTTGCATTTATAAGATCTCCACAGTATTAATTAAATAAAAAAATATTTAAAAAACTGAAATAACTCAAGTATTGTAATTAAAATCTTTAATTTTTTTAATTAACAAATTTAAAATTTGATTAGCCAAATCGTTGTTACCAAGCTGTATTTTATTAGAAAATTTTGGAATTTGCCTCGGAAAAAGTTCAACCTCTATTAATGCATCCTCCATTTTCTTCTTCAGAATGAATTTTTTTCTTAAAGAAAAAAAAAGTAAAATGTCTTATTTCAAGATATATAAACTTAAAGATCTGCATTTGTTTAATGCCTTTCAACAGCACCAGAACCTAAGAGGGAAGAAGCACCTCCACCTCCACCAGCTCCTGAACCTGCTCCTGCACCAGTCCAAGAGCCAGCTCCCGCTCCGGTCCCAGCACCGCCAGTCCCGGCCCCGGCTCCGACCATGTCTTTTGGAGGATCCTTGGCATCTAATTTCTCGCCAGTTTTGCCTCCCATCGTGGACCTGAAACCCACTGCCGCTCCCGCCCAACCCGGAGTCCCAACTGGAGCCGGCTCCAAACCCGCTCCGAAGAAAGGTCGAGGTCAACTCATGAAAGAAACGGTTCCAGGAAGGATCCCAGTTTGCGGAGATTGTGGCGAACCAATCAGGTAATGATTATTGAATTCTATTTTTCCTTTTACCAGAGTCGGCTTCATTATTTTCATGGTTTTAGGCTTCATTATTTTCATGATTATAGGCTTCATTATTTTCATGATCATAGGCTTCATGATTTTCATGATTTTAGGCTTCATCATTTTCATGATTGTAGGTTTCATTATCTAGGCTTCATTATTTTCATGATTATAGGTTTCATTATCTAGGCTTCATTATTTTCATGATTATAGGTTTCATTATCTAGGCTTCATCATTTTCATGATTATAGGTTTCATTATCTAGGCTTCATTATTTTCATGATTATAGGTTTCATTATTTTCATGATTTTAGGCTTCCTTATTTCCATGATTTTAGGCTTCATTATTTTCATGATTTTAGGCTCATTATTTTCATTATTTTAGGCTTCATTATTTCCATAATTTTAGGCTTCATCAATTTCATGATTTTAAGCTTCATTATTTAGGCTTCATTATTCTCTCCTAGAATACTCTTAATCGAAACGTATAAATACTTAAGGCTAAGAAAAAGAACATCTAAAAAAATATAGTTCATTAGAATTCTATACTATTTTTAATAACATTTTTAAAGAATAATTTTTAAATGATTATGTGATAATGAATGGATTCAACAGGAAATCATTTGTTAAAATTAAATTAGAAAATGAACATCTTAACAAGTCTGGTTTATTAGCATTCTATGCATTTTTTAAATAAAATTTTTAAAGAATTATTCCTAAAAATTAATGTGATAATTAAAGGATTAAAAAGGAAATACTTTGTTGTAATTATGTTAGAAAAAGAATAATATCTAACCACTTCTAGTGTATTAGCATTCTATAACATTTTTAAATAATTATTTTTAAATGCTAATATAATAAACCTTTTATTAAACAGGAAATTATTTCTTCCAATTAAGTCAGAGCAAGAATAAGAAATCTATTTTTATAAAAAGTCATAAACGCTCTTAATTCTTTGGAAACTAATGGGGCATTTATATCCTAATCACGTTTTAAGATTGCTTACGTTACTACTTAAGATTAGTAGTAATCAAAATCACTACTACTAAAATTACTTTGACACTCATCATAATGTTACCCCAGTTTTAGAACAAGACGAGTTTTTTTTATCTTTCATATTTTGTCATCTTATTGATGCTTCTATTTTTCCTTCTTAACCCATTATTTACAATGACTTTTATTCTGTATGTTTGTATTATTTTTTAGCTTTCCTTATTTTTCTAATAATAAATATTGATTGAATTTGTAGATATAACACTAATCCTTCGTAATAACTAATAACAATCAAGTTTTATACACAAAAAAGTATTTGCTATGCAGCACCGACCTCAGGTTTAATAAACGACGGGAGTAAAAATTTCAAGCAATAATTTTGCTTTGTTTGGAATCTATTGTTTTTCTTTTTATAGAAAAATAAGGAAGAAAAATGTTTTAAAAATTCTTAATCAAAAGGTTATGAATGGTCTACCAATCATGCGTAACCCGAGATATGTTAGTAATCAAAATAAGTCCGATGTAACATAACTCATTGCAGGGTATTTTATAGAGCCTGATATAATAGGGAATATTTTGAAGCCTGGTATAGTAAATTTTCGCTTCCCGAAACCAGAAGGAGTAAAAATTTATCTCACACTTGTCTTGTTTTGCTATAAAAATTTAGTAAATATTTACATTGTGCGTTATTAATTGCTCATAAACAATATCAGTAATTAAAATGAAAACAAGTAATATAAAAAACATTTTTTAAATCAATTCCTTTTTTGGATATTAGGAAATTTTTTATTTTAGTTACTTTTTATTAAATAACTACGATTTTTGTTCTTGTGTTCGTTGACAACGGAAGAACGGGTGCAGTAGCTTCTAAAAGCATGGACCCCTGAACACCCCAATAACGATAATTTTTGACTCAGCACTCCCATTGGTATAGCTCCCGATATGGATAACTTTGTGCCTAGGTTCGAACTCGCAGCACGAGAGATGCGAATTCAACACCCTACCAACCAGGCTATCCTGGCCTAACAGCGGCAACAACTATAAAGGGCTATTATAAAGGCGAGAAAGTTAGTTTTTAATTAATAAAAAAATTAATGAATTAACATTCAAAAGAACTCTATTAACAACAAATATGTCATCCACTACAAGTTTTAAAAAATTAACCTGAACTTGATTAGACGAATGTATATATATATATATATATATATATATATATATATATATATATATATATAGATAGATAGATAGA
>JAOUZG010005735.1:13330509-13342373 GCA_026289955.1 Argiope argentata
ATAGATATAGATATAGATATATATAAAGCCAGGAAATAGAAATGTCTAAAACATTTCATTTAAGAATAGAAACATATTTATTTATCAATAGTTTAGTGATAAATCTTTTTGTATGATATGAAAAAAAAATCCATTTTTTCGACCTGAAATAAAGATATTTATATGCTCTTTAAGACATTTTGAATGTGGCACAAGATCAATATTCAGCATACAATAATGAATCTATCCGGGGTATCCAGTTACTAAAAGGTCTGGTTGAAAAAAAAATCTATACAAAAAGGAATAAAGAAATAAGCATATTTTCTATATATATATACTCAAATGCTTAAAATTTTTTAATATGGCATAAAATAAGAACATACACAGAAAACGACAAAATATTAATAGTTTTTATAAGTTTATATTTCAAATAATTTTAAAAATTAAGTCCACTCATTTTTAAAGAGGAATGTCCTTTTTTCCCCAACAGGGGGCCTTTCATCATCGCCCTGAACCGCACCTGGTGCCCGGACCACTTCCACTGCAACAACCTGCACTGCAAGACGAACCTCATCGACATCGGTTTCGTGGAAGAGCAGGGACAGCTCTACTGCGAGCACTGCTACGAGCAGTTTCTGGCACCCATCTGTAACAAGTGCAACGTCAGGATAAAAGGAGTGAGTTGATCCGTCCGTTTTCTTTTCTATTGGAGTAATCTTTAACTTCAAGACAATTCTATTAATTAAATTAAAGAATTTAAATAAAGAGAAAATATAAAAAACTGTAGTGACAGAGAAATAAATTTAAAAATCCTATTTTCAACTTTTCCCTTTCTTACTTGTAGAGAAAGTACAGTAAAAATCGCCAAAAAATTTGAACTCCAGATTTTTAAAAATCTTTACTTTTTAGATCTCAGTGAGTTCGAAAAACACATTTTTGTAAAACTTCCATCTGTTTGTATGTCTATGACAAAGATAACTAAAAAGCGCTTTGATCTAGATGGACAAAATTTGTTATGCTGTTTTCACGTTAAATTTGTAGATTTATATCAAATTTTGATCTTGGAGGAAGTTTGTCCGATAAAGGGTACCATATAATTACAAAACGAAGACTATTACAAACGCTGCATATATTTAACAATTATAATATAGACGTAACATCCCGAGCTAAACAGGGAAACTCCTCCAATGTGTATTTGTCAGATAGTTTATAAAATTTTGTAACTAAATTTTCACGATTATTACATTAAACACTTTTCAGAACGCAGGTTTATTGGAAAAGATATCCCTATTTCCTTCGTTTTTATTCCATATAGCAGGAATAAAAGGATTTTCGATGATTTGTTCACATATTAACATTGATAAATAGGCTAATATCCATGTTTGTTAAATAGGCTAATATCCACCTGCTAAAGATTGCAAATAAACACCAAACGTTTTCTGTTATTTTAAAATACATAATTCTTGTTGTCTGTAACATAAAGTTCCGAGGTCAGGATGATCTATTAATTTTCTAGTAAATAATAGGACACATGAAAAATTCGTTATTTTGAATAGAACGCTGTCATTTATCAATGTGAATGCTCTAAAACGGCTCTTGAAAAAAAAAGAATGCTTTTATTAAAAAAAGGACAGATTTTAAAATTGGTCTATGATTATCTGCATTTATTCAATATAAATGCGTAAAATTTTGTATGCATTAACAAAATTTGTATGCATTTTTTAATTCAAATTTTGCCCTTTTTTTCAAATGAAATAAGCAATAAAGATCAAAAATATTTCGGGATCTGTAAAAATGCACAGCTTTTTATATCAAGGTATAATATAAAAATAATTATTGATATAAATTAACTATTTTGTTTTATATATATTATGGCAAGTTATATCTTGAAAATCAGGCATTATCTAATGAAAAATTTGAGTGGATATCATGAAAAATAATGGAAACAGCAGTAATTACTTACATATATACATGTCTGATTATTAATTTTTGATGGAGAGCAGAATTTAAGCTCCTTTTGTGTACTGTAGATAACAATACTAATCTGATGAATATATTAAGAAATGATTTAAGATAATATACTAAAATAATTAAGAAATAATTTGATTATATTGTTTCTTTCTTCTTATTATTACTATTAAAAATTACTTCTATTCACCGCACATTATATCATTTATTTTATTTTGTCTTTCTCTCATTGATGCTAATCCAATATTATCGAGAAACTTAACATTATCAAGATAGAGATATAGGTTTGCATAAATATTTGAACTGGTTGAAAAAAAGGATTTCTAGTCTTACTTTAAAATTAAATATTATATTAGTAATTTTTTTAAAAGAATTTCTTTAATAGGCATATACATTTTATTTTTTAAAGGACTGTTTGAATGCTCTGGATAAGCAGTGGCACCCGGAGTGCTTCATTTGCGCTTACTGCAAAAAGCCGTTTGGCAACAATTCTTTCTACCTGGAAGATGGATTGCCCTACTGCGAAAAAGGTATGATGCACCTCACTTTCATCAATGATACAATAATGCATAGATAAATGTAGGCAATTTGCGTCGGGCTTGAGTTAGAGTTACGAAGAGAAAAGTATAAAATGAAATGCTAAGTTGCATGTGGGTTTAATTTTGTGGTGAAAGTTCATAAGCTAAATAGCATCCTCCAGACACGAGTAATTACTTTTGTCTAGTGGCTACGTTAATCGTCTACAAACTCTAACGTTGCGAGTTCGATCCTCAACCATAATTCATCCAAGATGGCGCCCTTCGATATAGAATAAGTAACTTTCTACAGCTTTTATAGTGCCATTTACTGGCAACGTAAGTAGGCAGGCACATTAGAAACAACAGCCAACATCACCAACAACAACTCATACATGCCCGCCATACGCTTAGCGAAAAATGCATCTTTTGTATCACCACCGACTCACTGGTGAGAGAGTATGTAGCAAAAGCTTCATTAACATCCTCCGGATACAAGTAATTACTTTTGTCCAATGGCTATGTTACACAGCTATAAATCCTAACGTTGCGGGTTCGGTCTTCAATACTATTCCGCCACAATTTCATTTTCTTTCTATTTGACAGATTGGAACGAGCTGTTCACGACCAAGTGCGTTGGCTGTGGATTCCCGATCGAAGCTGGAGACAGATGGGTAGAAGCTCTCAACAATAATTATCATTCGCAATGCTTCAAGTGCAGCGTAAGTTTTTTTTTTAAAAAAAATATTTACTTTAAAATCCTTTTACATCCTTTTCTAGCAGTAACAATGAATTATAGATTTTATTTCAAATGTTGAAGTGACTTCAGTGATGTCTTTAAAACGCCAAAATCTTCCATTCAGCAAAAAAAAAAAAAAAATAATTGTTTGGTAGTTTGATTTAACACAAGAGTCAATGAAATGTTTACTTATTTTTCATAATAAACATAAATAATAATGCATAATATAACAAACATAATAATTTGTAGGATAATAAGAATTTAAGTATTATCCTACAAATTATGATATCCGTAGGCGAAAAATAAAAATTTTATTATCTGCACGAACAAATCAAAATATCAGCTTCTAATGACGGGATGCCTTTGTTAGCTTTGATTTTAAAATAAGTCAATGACTACAACAAGTAAAAGCTAGAAAAATATCATTTTGAGCACGTGATTATATGAAATGAAATAAATAGGAAATGTGATATTTTTTTAAACAACAAATGCGAGACAAAAATTTCTGGATCGTTTGCAATACCGAAGTGACTCATTCAGTGAAACAATTAAAATGAATAAAAATATGATTTTACTTGCACGAGCACGTGGTGCTTGGCCGTTCAAGAAATTACGTTCTGACATGATACATTGAAATATGCACAGCAGATTTCATTTTAATCTTTTTATCATGTCAGATCATGATGTTGTTCTTGGGAGTAGGTTTTTGACTTCAATAAAAATCCGTAGACGAAAAATAAAAGTTTTATTATCTGAACGAACAACTCAAAAAATCAGCTTCTAATGACGTGATGCCTTTGCATTTAAAAAAAGCTGATTAAAAAAATAAGTTAATTGCAACAAATAATACCTAGAAGAATATCATTTTGAGCAGGTGAATATGTGAGAAGAAATAAAAAGGAAATGTGATATTTTTTTAAACAACAAATGCGAGACAAAGTTTTTTTTATCGTTTGCAATACTAGAATGACTCATTCAAGGAAATAATTAAAATGAATAAAAATATAATTTAACTTGCACGAGCACGTGGTGCTTGGCCGTTCAAGAAATGTTCTGTCATGAAACATTGGCATATGCATAGCAGATTTCATTTTAATCTTCTTTTTTTTTTTAGGTTTGCCAGAAAAATTTGGAAGGCCAGAGCTTCTACGCCAAAGGTGGAAAACCATTCTGCAAACAGCACGCGCGATAAAAAGAAAAAAGAAGCATTTACAAACATTGACATTAGTGTACCTTCTCGTGAAAATGTATTTGCGTCTTCACTTTTCGTTTTCCTGGATGGCGGCATTGCATGCGTCTGCAAGAGTTGAGGTTGAAAGGTCACACGAGCCTCAAATGTTTGCGATTCCTTAGATTTCAAACGACTTTAGTTAAACTCATTGGGAATATTAGCTGTATCATTGTTCAAAGAAACAAAAAAAGTTTCTTTTTTTATTTATCTAAATTCTTGCTGCAGAAATTGTTATACTCAAAATTACTGAAAAACTTGCTTGAATTTCAACTTCAATCGTACAATTTTTTTTGTTTAAATAAGAAAATATAAAATATTTACTGATATTTAACTTTTTAAGAAAATATGTAAACAGCTTTATATCAGCACTTGACAAATTAATTTGTTTTCATTTTTTAATTGTTATTGATCTTAAATTTTTCAGTTTTTAGAGCTCTTGAAAAATGCAATAATTTATTTGGCTATGTTAAAGTAAAATTATAAAATGCAGTTATTTGCTTTTAAAATTTACAATGTTGTTCCATTTTTGAATAAATATTTGAAAATATGTTTTATTCTTGTTGTAATTAAGAATATATAGTTACCAAATGCTGCTAAAGCTATATTCTTTATACTAGTTTATAAATTGTGAAAAAGTAAATGAGAATTCCTATATTTCAGACTCCACGACAAGCTTTAAAAAAATCTCAAATTATAATAGTTTTCTGAAAAAGAAAAACGACAATTTTTTTATATTAGGAATTTAAAGCATTACAAAGATGGTTTACAAACTAAGTATTTTAACTAGAATGCTCTGTTAGAAAAATTATATTCGAAATTTTGATTATAATTTAAAATCGGAATTCTTATAAGTATTTTTGTAAAAATTAAATTACAAATATTTGCACCTTTTCATTCACTGTAAAAAATCAATAATAAAGTACATAGAATTCTGAATTCTTTTGTTTTGATTGAAAGATTCAACATTTTTATCGCGGGAATATTGAAATATTATTCTTTTAATAAATAAAAAAATAATTAGTTAAATTAGATTTAATTTTATACTTTATCATTTTTGCTGCAACTGTAAGTTGTTGAAAGCCAAGAAGATGATTTCAAATTATGGCCTTTCAAATTAATGTAAATTCCAAAAAGTTCTTAATCACATTTTAAGACTTAATTATTAAGCCAATGTAAGAAAAGTAAAAAGTATAAGATTCCAATTTAGATTTCTATTGTAAAATTTCATCTAATTACATAATTCCTGCAAAAAATGAATTTTACGATTGCAAATTTTAAGTTATCATGTGAGAACATTATTATTTTTTAAATAATTATTTATCTTAATTAATCTAAGTTATTAACCAGTTTAAACAGATTAGAAACAATCACGAGACTCCTCTATAGGGTTCTATCCATCTCTCTTTCTTTTTCTCTCTTTATATCTCTATAATATTTTTTTCATTTTCAACTTTTCTAGTACAAACAAAGTTTTCGTGACAAACAAAGTTTTGGAGCTAGACTGATTTTGAGATGAAATAACAGATATGATGTTTTAGTTCTCCGTCAGCCTTTTAAAAAAGCCTCTGCTGTCAAAGAAGCGTATGTGATAATAAAAAAAAATACTAGTAAAAGCAGGTCAACCTTTTAAAAACGCATCTGTTTTCAAAGAAGCATACATAATAATAATGCAATACGGGTAAATGCAGATAAAAAAATGCATGCGAATAACAGATTTTGATGAATATTGCCATAGTTTGCCTGATTTCGAGCTTCAATTATCCGTTACCTTCAATTATTCAAAACTTCCAACGAACACAACATTATTGTTTTACAGGATAAAAAAAAATACAAAAGCAATTTGAAAAAGGAATATTTTAAAGCATTTTAAGAGTATAAGAATATCCGAAATAAGTGAATTCATTTACCGAGTAAAAAAAATAATGTGATCAAAATTTTATTGGAAATAATTATAAATGAATAAAAAAAATAAAAAACAAGCGGTTCAATAATTGAATGTGTGATTTGATCACGTGACCCAACAATGAGACGAAAATTTCAAGGATCCAACTTAATAAGTATCTCTAATGACGAATAGTGACATTTGTGAAATATCGATTTCTTATTGTAAACATCTTAAAATTCAGTTAATTTTATAAGTTATAGATTTTTCTGTTACATTACAAATAAGATGCATCTAGGTAAAATGTTTACAACACATTATGAAACCACAAGATAAAAATATTATAATTTTAAGAAAGTGCATAATAATTGCATCAATTGCACAGAACAATATATTCTGCCAAACCCTAGATTTTTTTTGGGACACTTAAGTTTAATAGATGTTTTCTATGGAAATATATTTCTTATTAGAAATGGCTGAATTATTGATTAAAAATCTTTGATCTTCGATTAAAATTAAGATTTACGTATAACAGTGAAATAATGAAATTTGATTTCAGTTCTAATTCTTTTTTTTTAATTCGAATTTCTTTCCTTATCGTCACAAAGACCACCGAGACTCAGACGATGACATTAATATTGATTGATTTTACTCATCTCGCAGGGTGATGCAAGGGTGATAGCAAATAAGCAAGGGATGATTTGAAAGGAACAGTTTTTCAACGCGGAAGCCTTTCTCTAACTTCAAGAAATACAAATAAATAAATAAAGGGTGAATAAATTAATCAAAATAAAACAGCTTCCTCGGTATTCCATCACAAAACAATTTGAATAATTCAAAACTGATATCAGAAGATAAAACTCTCGCTCCTCCATTTACTACAAAGAAACAATTTTGATTTTCCACCAAAATCAGATAATCCCCCGATTACCGGAAAGAATATTTTCCGTTCCATGGAAACCGGAAGCGAGTACCGTCAACTTTGTTGGGGAAACTGTGACCGTTTGCGACCTGCATGGATATCTCATTATCTTCAATTGGAGAACAAGCGAAGAGCAGTAGTACACAGAGACAACTCTTTGGTCTTTCCTCCCCCCCGACTCCTGCACTTAAAGGTATAACACGATCGCTAACCCGGTTCCAGTTGCACTCGAGCATTGTTGCGGATTCCACTTTCTCACAGCGGCTTATGCCTCTTAACCTCGATAGTTCTTTTCTTATTGCTTTTCGCGTGTAATTTTTGGCATCCGAAAATAAATGTTAGTCGAATTTAAAGCGCGTGCTTTCTTTCCCCCTTTTGAGCGGATGGAAAGCGAAAAGAGATTATTTTTACATTGTTTGTATTTCGCTCCTAGAAATTCGTGAAAGAGCATCATTATTATTTTGATTTTTTTTTTTTAGTTCTTGCTGTTTGTTTTGCTAAAAGGATGAGTCACGCCAGATGTTCAGATTGTTATTATTATTAAAGCGTATTTGAATTGGATTTCGGAAGCAAGTTTTATTATAATGTCAGCATATGTTTCTCTTTTTTTTTTTCAAAGAAATAATTTATAATCATTTTCAGCTTCACATACAGGTTTATTCAGAGGAAAGCATTAGTGTATATCAAACACAGATTGTTTTGATCTTTAGCAGCTGCATCCATTTTTTAGAGTTTTAAACCTAAACATTTTTTTCATAAAAGAAAGCATATTCATCGAATTAATTCATACGTGAGTTAATTTTTGTCAAATTTAGCAAAATAAAGCAAAGAAATACTATCGCCATTGTCACGAATTATCTAATCAATTATCGATCTGCTTTTTATTAAATTGTTTATGCAAAAATATAACTTTTGCTGTTTCAAATATAATTATACAGTTTTTATTTTTGTATTTAATGTTTTTTACAATCTAATTATTCAGATATTTTAATTGTGGAACAGAAATTTTCATATTTTATATTCTTTTGAGAATTATGATAGCGTTTCATAATTAACTTATTAAAGCATTTATTGAATTCATCATTAATTAAGAAATATTCGTTTATTTATAGAATGAAAAAATTCTAAAAATATGAAAGAACTAAAGAAGCATATATAGCAAGCGCCATTTTTTTTATTTTCTCATTTGCATTTCATACATGTTTATGTAGCGTTTTGTTTCCATTACGATTCGGTTGTAACCGAAAAAAAAATACTTCGTTTATATGGCTCAAAAGACTAAAGAAAAGGGAAAAGTTTAAGGTTTTCCATTTGTAAAATTAGGAATTTTTCACCTTTTTTTATTTTTTTTTGCCATTTGTTTTAAAAGAAATTTTCCGATCTACACCTGATTCTATAGAAGACAAATCATATGGATTTTACATATCAATTTACGAGCTGAACAATATTGCGGAATTATTTCATATTTTTTTTTGAAAGATGCAATGAAATGTGCCAAAAAACTTTTTGAATTTATTTCGTTTATCCTTACCAAGATCAACACATTCAATAAACTGAAATCCATTTATGATTTGTAATGGTTTTTTCCCAAATATTTTGTGCTCGTATTGTGAAAAATTGAGTCAATCTTGTATTTATGATTTTTCTCATCTTATAAATCTTGATAGAATAACATTTTTCATATAAATCATGAAAGAAAAGTCAAATTAAAGTATAAATATGCTTTCATGATACTCTCATTTTTATAATTCAGATTATTTTTATATTACAGAGTAATTGGTACTCATGAATGTATTCGGGATATCTATTAACTTCAAAGTTAAAGAATGTGAGAAAAATATTATTATTACACTAAATTCATTCTATGTTTTTCAGAAATTATGGATTGATTGCGATTGCATTAAGCATCGAGCTTTAAATATTTATTCTGAAAATAAGAGATTCGTCTTTTATGCAAAATCATAGTCTGCGGAATATATTTAGCTCACAGTCGTATGTCCTAATTTTATTTTAAATCTCATACAACATAATATAAAATGAATTATCAGATGTTAAATAATTGCTACCACATGACAAGAAACAATATGAATTAATTCCAATTAAATTGTTTTTTTGTTATGCTCATGCTTTATTACAAAAAAAAAATAAATACGCCTTTTGTTTTAAAATGCACTATGTTTCATTTGGAATTCGTTTTTTAAATTTTTCTATCGACATTATTGTTATTTTTTGAAAGGGCAAATTTGAAAAAAAATTTATCGTTGTTATTCTAGAAAAAATATTTCCTTCAGAATTCACTCAGACAAATATTTTTTATTAAAAATTAATATGTCGTCATTTCTAATCTAGCTGTCTTGAAAAATGTTTTATTGGTAAAAATAAAAAAAGAGATATTTTAAGATTTTAATTCATTGTAAAGATTCATAAGATAAAGAATTAAGAACAATGAACCTATCTTGTACTTGATATTGAACTTCTTTTTTTCATATTTCAAACATCAAGGAAGGAAAAAAAAATAGCACATTAAGATTAAGGCAGAATATATAGAAATGAATGCATAAACACATAAGAAATGAAAGCAATTCAAATATAGAATATATAAGAATGCAAATGGGTAAGAAAATACATATAGAATTTTACATAGAATAGAACAATTGTAAAAGAATAAGCAAAAGAAAAAATAAATAAATAAAATAAAATAAAATAAATAAACATTGTAAAGAATTTAATATAGAAAAAAAAGAAACAATAAGAAGTATAAATTATTAATAAAATGCATTTATTTCGGACAAGACTAATTCTTTGCGAGCTGAAATAAAGCTAAAAAATGGAGGCTATTCACTTCATAATTAGCATCATTTTTTTCGATTCTTTGCTATATTATTCTTACAGTGCATAATGTTATAACAGTGTAAGACGTATTCTTATTTAAAATTGCTTTAAACAAGTAACATAAAAAATAATAATCAATTTTTATTTAGGTCAACAATTTTTTTTATTTTAGTTACTTTTTTATTAAATAATTAAAATTAATATAAATAATTTATCAAAAAATTATGCCTGACCAAAACTAAATCAAGTCTATATCCGTTGAAAATAAATTAGAACACACTGCACATGCGTGAATTTTCAACGCCAATTGGAGCAGCGCAAATGCATGAATTTTCTACGGGAGTTTGTTTAACGCAATACAGATTAGAAATTTTTAATTTCCTTTATTCTGTTTTGTTTTAATTTTTTTCTGTACTCCAAAATGAATCTGAAAAAATGTATGAATTAACAATGTTTAATTTTAAATGTATCAAACACTAAGAAAATACACAGAATCGTTTGAAATAATCGGCCGAAAACATGTTAAGCCTAATCTCATTAGCGTGAAAAAACAAATAAACTGAAGTCTTACTCATTTGGTGGTGGGGAAATAAAGAGTTTCGGCGGGAAAGTTAGTTTTTAATTAATTAAATTTAATAAATGAATTAATATTTAAAGGAACTGTATTAACATCAAGCGACTTCAAGTTAAAAAACTGAACTTGAACTTGAGTGAATGAATAAAAAGTATTTTATAAACGATTGAAAATGTGAACATTATATATACATAGCTAGAGTGGGAACTAATTTGGCCTGAACATCAGCCTCGCTTATTACGGTCAATTTTTCCTTACCTGAGTTTTTTTTTCATCGGTGTTGGAAGTAGAAGTAATCTACGGCGAAATGAAATTATTCTCAATCAAGCTGTCTGAAACTTCATATATCGGCGATTTCTCTAAAAGATTTCATACTACTGACAATTTAATTAGCTATTTCCATTGCAGGTCCTGCGTTTCGTAAGTACTTTCAGATGATGACATTATGATAGTAAAAGAAGACCAAAAGTGTTATATCTGTCATGTTTTCCTGGATATTTCTTAATATGCTATCCAATCATAAAATACGTCTTACGAAATAGCTCTCGTTAATATAATTGAATGAAGAAGAGGTAAACTTTTGATCTTATTCTTTTTATTATTAAAGATTTAGCTCTCAGAGCTCTAAGCAATAAGACAGACTTAAAGATCATTTGAAAAAAAAATATTTTTTTGCACATTTAATTTCATACAAATCTAATCAAGTGGTATTTGAAAATGCAAAAATATGGGTGCTCAGAATATATGATAGATATGTGGGCTTACAAAATATGCGCATTCTAATTTCAATCTAAAAATTTAAAAAACTTAAAATTAAAAATTTTTTTTAAAAAATTAAGAAAATTTAAGAATTTTTTATAGGTTTTTAAATATTACTTATATAAAAACATTTTTTTAAAATCAATTCCCACTTTGGATATTTGAAATTTTTTTATTTTTGTTGGCTTTAATTAAATAATTACAATTTTTGTACTCTTGTTCCGCTTTATAACTGAAGGAGGGGTGCAGTAGCTTCCGAGGGCACGTTCCCCTGAGCACTTGAATAAAAATCACCTTTGACTCAGTACCTCCAGTGGTATAACTCCCGACATGGAGAACTTTGCGACCAGGTTCGAACCCAGGTATTTGAAAAAACTATATTCACATCAAATATCATCCACTACAAAAGATTTACTTTAACTTGATTGAATGAATAGAAAATATTTTATTGAAAATTAGAATT
>JAOUZG010005735.1:13342473-13362032 GCA_026289955.1 Argiope argentata
ATATATATATATATATATATATATATATATATATATATATATATATTCCGATATTCAAAGGACTTTATAACTGTTACAAAACGAGTGTAAAAATGTTATGTTTTAAAGAGATAAGTGCAAATTAATCAATAAAGTTACAATTTAAGTCATTTTTATAATGATACATCATAAATAAGAACATTGTAAATTATTTTTCTTAGATTATTTTAGGTTAGGGATTATAGTAATGTTTGTTCGATGTACCCAACGGTGTATTAATTTTATAGTTTCGATTGGTTTATTATTGCATATAAATTTATATGACATATGTTGCTGTCATTTTATATAAATGATGTGTTTCCATTCGCTATCTATTATACTTTTGGTGACAAAATTGTTAAAATTAATCACTAAGGGTATAAGGATGAAATTTTGAAGACAGGGCTTGTTAAATTTTCCCGTATATTAATTCCGCAAATCTATCAACATAATTTATCTATGTAAAAATTTCTAATTTGAAGATTTATTTTTCAAGGTATTTTAAGATAAAAAGTATAGCTTGAGATGGAAAGATATGTTATATTTAAAACAGTAATTATTGAAAAAAAATCTTTTGTTAAAAGAAGATAACTATTAGAAATCCCTCAAGCAGAGTAATTTAATTTTGTAAAAGAATTGTAAATAAATTTTTTAGAAAATTATGTTATATTTTTCTAAAATATTTTAGAAAGCATCGTATATGAAGAAATCTTTCGCTTCAATATCAGTTCTAAAACTATAATAGTATAAATAATAATTGAAAATGCTATTACAGTATCAGTAATAATACTTAGTAAAATATAATACACAGTGTAAATTAGTTATAATATACGACTGGAATTTCAAAATTTATATAAATTGTGTTTTAGCTTAAAACTGCGGGAAATATGCTAATTTTGCAAAATTAAATTAATTTTGATAATATAGCATTGCTTATAAATCCATAATCTAAATTTAAAAAAATTTCAATTATATTAAATAACGAAGAAATTTTTGAATTGCATCCAAGAAAGGAAATTTACCAATCATTTAACATGTTATATTCACAGTAAAAATTAAAAATGCTATGAATATGCAATTCTTCAATGAAAATGGAAAAGAAAACTTTAAATATAAATAATTTTCTTTTCTAAAAAAAGAAACCTTAAATAATAACTATTACTAATTTTTTTTAAAAAAAATGCTTCAATTTTTCTTTCATTTTTTTAAATTAATGGGTATATAATTCATATCCAAATTAATCATGAAATAATATTTCACATAGTTAACCCAAGAATTGAAATCTTTGAATATATCTTATTAGAAGTACTCAGAAAGAATGAAAACCGCCTAGTTATCAGTAATAATACTTAATTATTACTGATAATTAGCAGGCATTAATTATTACTACAAAATTAGGAGAACACTGGTATTGCTATGTTGTAAAACTAGATTATAAATCAGTGTGGTAAACATTTGAATTCACTTATCAACACGTATTTAGCCATCACAGAAAGTATTTTTTTGCTATTGTGGAAAAAGTAATTAAGGATAGGAATCTGAATAAGACTGAAACGAAAGTATTAACTAATGATGTAAAGTTGGTTGAATAGAGTATAGCCAGGAGAAAATATTAAATGCTATGGTTATTTTCCGTCAATTGCAGTTCAGGTTTTTTAAAAATTGAAAATAGAAGGAATAAAAACCTATTTTTACTTGCAATAAATTATTTAAGATGAAATTAAAACGTTGTTGTTTCTTATGGCACTTGCCATGGATAAACTCGCTGAGGTAGACAGCGATTTCAGCCTAATCACAGTATCTTGTTTTTTAACAGAGCCAACTAGGGCCCAAGAGTACGACTTTTGCTACTCACTCATAACATTCAGTAGCACAGCTCCTTTTTACAAGGAAGAACATTCTCACACTTTACAGATAGAACACAGAAGAACAACCATGCCCGAACCGGGACAGATTACGAGGAAGACGGTCACGCTCCCTCTATGCCAGGGCGCCGGCAAAAATTAAAATATTGTAACAGCTTATTATTGTTATCTGAGAAAATAAAATTCTTGCAATTAATTATCTTTCACTTTCAATATTTTTCTTTTTTCTTTTACTATAAAGTAATTATTGAGTCCATCCAAGGCCTAAACAAGGCAGGGGTATACGGGGCAGTTGTCCCTGGCCCCAAATAATCGGGGACCCCCTAATAGAATATAAATAATATTTTACGTTTCCTTCTTTATGAATCTTTTTCCTTACTGAATTAGAAAAGCAGAAGGGGCCCCAAATAAGTTTTTGCCCGAGCCCCAACTAGGTAAAGTCGGGCCCTCAGTCCATCTAACATGACGTTTAAAAAAATGCCGAAAAACTCAGTTTTTTAATATTAAAAAGGACACTTTATATAGCAATCCTTATTATTTAGAAAAATAAAAAACCTAGCCTTTTACAGTAAGTAGGTTTGGGATGAATTAGATCATCAAATCAAGTTTATAATTTCGTGTAAAGGGTGTGCTTGGAACAGTTCCTTTAACTTCCTTTCAACAGGTCAGCTGAATCTATTTATACTCTGAAAAGTAAATCCCTGGATCATGGTTCGACAGAAATTGTCTTTATCCACCTCGCCTTTCTTCAATGTCTTTCTTTCACTGTTTTGAAGCTATACGTAACAAAAAACTATTTTCAAAGACAGCAAACATATATAAAAAATATTATTAGCCTGTTTCTTAAATTAGCATTTTGTTATCCGTTTTTCAAAGATTGATTTTTTTCTTATCCCTCAAGATTTTTTTTAAAAAAAATCCCCAGTAAATGACAGCTCTCTTTTGTATGTAAAGGTCTTAAGGTCTACGTGCATTACAAGTAACGATGAACTCACTAAACTGCAAACCAGTACTTCACAGTCTAACGCGTCAAAATACTTTGGAAGGTTTTCTTATCTATGAAATAGCATTGTGGTTTAGTATGTTATTTCCTTTTTGTTAACCGCTCGTTTCTAGTTAAGGTTTTAAAAATTGTTTTACGATGTATTCAACCTTTTTTAATGTTTTTTTTTCTTTTGATTCTAATTCAATTTGGGTATAGTTGTGGTTATTTCCATATACAAGAAAAATTTACAGACTGTCCTCAATGCGAATCCTATATTTGAATCGAGTTTGAGGTTGAAAAGATGTCATAGACTGTTATTTTAACGATAGAAAATAAATTTTATTTGTAAAAATGGCTTATATTTCCTCCAAACTTTCTAAAAATTAACTGGATTTAAAATCTTTGAAACCTTTTCCTTAATAGTAATATTTTAGATACTTTAGAATGTTTTACTTAATCATTTTTTATAAAAAAAATGTTTAGTATCACAATATTGATAGCAGGAGTAGGAAAATTCTATTTATTTAACGTTACACTCTAACCAATAATATTTTTCAAAATAGCTCAAAAACATTAAATACTATTTTTATAGTGTCTCACTTAAAATAAATATTGAAGATTTCTTTCATTTCAATTTGAGGTTTTATTAATGTTTGAGTTTTACGAGTGATTGCAATTTACTGAGAATGTAAATGGTAGAAAATGTGTATGGAAGTTTTCATTGTTACCCATCGATTTAAGTATGCAATCTTTATTCTGCGGAGTATATAAGTTAATTTCCTAACAAATAAACTGATAAAAGGAATATTTTTTTAATCCAATGTCACGAAACTCTAATTCTAAACTCTTAATAGTCTTGATTCAACTTTAGATTAATGTTTATTTTAAAGCTTTTGAAAATAAATTTAAAAGAATGTTTGACCTTAGGCAACACGGAAGAAGATTAGCAATTTCAGCAAATAACTAACATCAAACTCAATCTTCCACATCTCACACTCTTTCGAAATAGTGTAAAATAAAGCTGTTTACTTTAGCAGTTCAACTCCAGTCATTAACTGCATTACGAAACAATGAGCGGCATCCAAAACACATGAATCGCACGGTTACAGTTGCAACTTTCGAGGCCATTCCCAAGGACACTTGTATCATTCCAGCTCATCCAAATATCTCAATCCAGACTGAAAACGTGACTCCCTTGATTAGAAAACTTTGATCTCTGAGACCGTTTGGGCATTAAGAAAGCCAAGCATAGCGCGAGTTAAACTTTCTGAGATTCCACAGTCTTGAGAATTCGGTCACTTAGTCAACCATCAATGCATCCTCGGCGCTGATGGTTGACACTGATTAGTGAAACAAAGACTCCCATTCTTACGATCAGAATGAAATCTGTGGACAAACATTAGCAAAGTGAAACTGTCCATAGGCTAAATTACTTCGAGTTAGAAAGCGAAAGTTGCCCTCAGGTATCTTAATGATCGTTTTTCTGCCCAAGACAATAGCATGCGAAAGGACTTTGGAATGGCTCGACCTCAGAAGATAGACCTGAGAAAGTGATTCTTTTGACCTTTCTTGTTTTGAACTGCAATAAGCCTTGTTCCCTTTCGTAACGTGTGCCAATATTTTAGTTTGACCATTTGAGCTGTTAAAGAATGTTTCTTTGTTGATGGAAAGAGATGCCAAATGTTTTTCGTTTGGCATCGCTTTGGGAACAGCGTGGAATGAAAACATAACATAAAGAATACAATATACAATATCTTACGGAAGTCGAAGCATTTTTCTCACTTCTTCTTTTACTATGGTAAAAATTTCTTATTGCATTAAATTTTAAAATTAAGGCAACTTGTTTAAATATTAAGAATGATGCTAAATATATTTGAGTATTAAAACCTACATCAAGTAAAAAAAATGGAAATAAATGTAACATTTAAAAATTTGTTTTTTATGTGTAAATTTAGAAAATTTAATCTCCCAACAAATGAGTTTTCGAAAATTTTAGACGTATGGTAAATAAAATACCATACGCTTATTATCAATTACCATACGCTTAATATAAAGATTATGTAATATACACTTATCATAATGATTATATACCACACGTTTATTAGAAAGATTATATACCATACGTTTATTATAAAGATTATATATCATACGTTTATTATAAAGATTATATACCATATGCTTATTATAAAGATTATATATCATACGCTTATTATAAAGAAAAATAATTAAAATTGTTGTAGTGTTACGTGCATTTTTTAAAAACCTAGAATTTGGTTACAAACCTATTAGAGAAAAACAAAAAACAATGCAGCTTAATTGTTTCGTAAATATCAGTATTTTCAAAAACACTCACAATAAGAAACCTTTTAAAAAGAACAGAAAAAAATCAAGGAATTTAATCATAAAGTTTACTTTTCTGTTTTATTATACTTTTCTAAAAACGGTTCCTTATTAAAAAAAAAGCATCATCAGAAATTTTAAGATTATTAAATGAAGTCCGAATACCCAAATAAATCCTAGTTTTGATTATCAGTTATGTGATCGATAAAAAAATACTAACACAACGCATGGGATCTTTTGATAAATTCTTCAGCTTAAATAATAAAAAATAATTACTGTGAAAAATACTTCAAAAAATACTTAAATAATACTTAATAAATACTATTGGAACATTCAGTAAAAAGTTATAATATTTTGACCAAAATCCAGTTTCAGTATTGAATAGAAGAAAAATAGTTCTATGCGATAAAAGAGAGCTGTAGGCGATTTTCTTAGCAAGAATCTTAAATCTTTTTGTGCATGAGAAATCTGATTTTAGAATGGCGAAAAGATATTTAATCTTCAGTTAATAATAGAAATACATTCAAGCAAAATGTTTAAATGGATAAGTGCGGATTGGATCAGGAAACCATTATTTACGGAATAGAAAGAGATAATCTATTAATTTATTGTGGACAAAAGAACAATAAATTTGGTTATTTGTTGTTATTTTGTTATAAATTTTGTAAAGTTTATATTTAACTTTTTTCTTGAAATTGCTTCATAATAAGGTATATTGGTAAGAGAATAAAATGCATGGCGATTTTGGATGGACATCTTTCTTCACTGATATATTCTTTAATTTTTATTTATTTATTTATTTATTTTTGTATTGCACACCTTAAAAGCATCATTAATTGGAATTCAGAATGAAAAAAATGGATTGCTTTCTTTTTTTAAATAGACTTAAATGTTTTCATTCTAGTATTATATAAATGTTAATTGGTTTGAAATAACATAACGCCGTTCTAAAATTGCAAAGAGCTGAAATATAAGTATACTGAAATATAACGGAATTAGAAATGTGTCTTTTTATAAGCTCAGTATGTGTGTTTGTGCATTTGTTGGCGCTTTAAAGATCAAACCGTTCGGCTACATCTACCAAATTTGGTACATGTATACCTTGGAGGTTGGGAATGTGGACCTCTTAACCCTTTTTGAATTTTAACTTCGTATTTTAATTATTAAGCACAAAATATCTTTCAATTACCCCATCGCCAAATGATATGGTATTGCCTAATGATAATCATAAAGTTTTAGTTTTTTCCCCACGCTAACGAGGTTAGGCTTAACATATTTTCGGTTGATTATTTCAAACGATTCTGTTTATTTTCTTAACGTTTGACAAATTTAAAATTAAATATCGTTAATTAATCGACCTTTCAGACTCATTTTGAAGTGTTTTTGAATTAAAATTTTAAAAAAATAAAGAAAGAAAATTAAAAATTTCTAATCTGCCGAGCGTTACTTCACCTGGCGTAAAAATTTCATGCATTTGCGTTATCATAAATGGGGTTGAAAATTTACGCATGAGCATTGTGTTCATTGTGTTGACAATTTTATTTAAACGGATACGGACTTGATTCTAAGTAATTTGTTTTCTGTTATATACTTCAGATACACAATATAAATAAACTGTTTTTAGGTTAATTGTGTGCTTCTGTAATTAAACAGCACATTAGTTTCATACTTTTTCGTATGCACTTATAGTTGTAAATACATCGTTTTTTAAATAGTTCCCCCCCCCACGCTAACGAGGTTAGGCTCAACATGCTTTCAACAGATTGCTTCAAACGATTCTGTTTATTTTCTTATTTTTTGATTTATTTAAAATCATGTATTGTCAATTAATCGATATGTTGATGATGAATCTGAGAAAATTTTGTTGATATATTACTTAAACTAAGAAAGATATTCTCTAGCACACATAAGGCTTAAATGCTTAGTAAGGACACTGTTTTCAGTACTTATATTTTTTAAAAAATGTCGAGTTTCAGTAAAAAAAAGCAAAATAAATTACAGCTTCACCATTTCCATTTTAATTTAAAGAATAAATTCTATGGGATCTAACAGAACATTAGAGAAATAATTATTACGTTTCGGATTAAGACCTTTATAATATTATGAGTCGATTATATGACTGGTAAAATTTGAAGCTTTAAAATATTTGGATGAAGAAGCTATTAAAATAGGAGTTACATAAACTATCCAATTATCATAATTTTATCGAGCATTAAAATTAGCGAACCGGCGGGTCGCTAAAGACGGCTAATAATATTATAAAATTAGGAGCTGACATTTACAGTAACATTAGATTCAAGATGAAGTATTTTTGTTTTGACTTCTGAACCACTTTTTGCAATCCACCTATTTAAAAAATTTAGAAAATTTAAACCAATCATTTTTTTATACATTGAAATTTCTTTTAATGCTATTACTCACAATAAGATGTGTTCAGATAAAAAAAAAAAGAGTGCCATTAGTAGCTAAAATGGAAATTATTCTATTTTGCTTACAATTCTAATATTTAAGTATTGACTCAATCCAGCATGATGAAACTGTATTGGCTTATCTTTGTTAGTATTTCTATTGCAGGGGTTAATTGTAATCATGCTTTTGTTCTTCTTAACTTAAAATTTTATTTTACTTTTGTTTATAAATTTTATCAAGATTATAAGAAAGAATATGGTTATTTTAAAATATGAGAAACAAATTATTTTTAATGAAAGAAGAATAATATATTACGAATTGAAAAAAATATTTTAAAAATAAATTCAGATTTCGACTCAGAAAATTTACCAAAAGATATAATTATTTAGAACAATTGAAAATCAAAATAAAAAAATTAAACAAATATAATAGCGAAGGAAAAAAATGTGACAATAGTTTTAACTATATAAAAGTATCTATTAGACTAAAATTGCTTAAACTATCTAATAGATTACTAACAATTAGAAATAATTTTAAACGATCAAACGATTTATTTCTGTCAATATCTAAATAACAAAATTTAATTTTGTCTAGAAAATGTATGCCAGACGATTTCTGGTTACATATTTTTTAATGAGAATTATTTTTCCTTTAAAATTATTTGTGCTTATGGTGGAGAGAATAAATTCAATTGTACTTTAATTTACTTCATAAAGAATGGATGACAATTTTATTTGTTTTATTCTTTTTCGTAAAGAATACAAAATTTCAGCAGCAAGATAGCGCTTTTCATTGATTACATTTCCTTGTTTATTTTGATTTCCTCCAACTGTGTTCAGTATTCCACCTTCAGATAAACTCTTTCGTGGGAAACGGTATCATCTCACTTGCTTTCATCAATCCACGCTCTTTCCCTTTGAGATTAAACGAATATTTTATCTCCTACCAATTTTTGTCTTTCGTGATTTTCAAACCTATCTGTTCTCATCTGCAAAATGCCATCCCTTCTTTTTCCTATCAAATCGAACATTTCCCCTTCCGCTTCTCGTCTTCAGAAACTCGCTTGACCGCAACACCCTCCCCTTCACTGTCCGAAAGAGAACAAAACCACTGAGAGAAGAATGCTTTCTGGAAGAAGCGAAGGAAGACACCATTAAATTATTAACGTTTCACTTCTTTTCTTCGGAGAAGTGTCACAGAAAATCGTCTGTGGGTCAACTGGAAAGGTTGCATGGATCAAAAGTGAGAAAGCCGGTGAAAGTGGTGGTTGTGCGGTGGTTGCAAGTGTTCGAATCAACCACTCTTTTCTCTCTGCTGTTCTGTTTGGATTGAGAAAGAAACATTTATGGAATGCTTTGACTGAAATGGCAAAACGATATGCAGGCCCGGCGGATTGAGTTGTATTCATAATTATTAAAGGATTTTAATTATTATAAATAGCGGATATTTCTGACCAACATGGTAAGAATATTATGTTTCTTATTAATTGTTTATTAATTAAATGGTTTATTCTAAAGAAACTAATATGATTTTATTGATATCTTTCCATAGAAATTTTGTGCCCTAAAATTTAGATGATATTATTTTTGTAAAAAAAAATGGCTTATAAACAAAAAGTTCGCCCAATATTGTTTTTTTTTAATATCATTTTCAAGAAAAAGAATACCTTTGAAAAATATTAATCATAATTTCAATAATTATATTTTTAAAAAATAATATACTTTTAATCTTTTTTAATTAATTACTAATTTAATAAATTTGTAATTAGCAGATAAAAGCTGTAAAAAGTAAACAAGGCTGATATAAACTATTTGCTTACTTTCATTTATTCATTATGAA
Organism: Argiope argentata; assembly: GCA_026289955.1. Classification (NCBI taxonomy): domain Eukaryota; kingdom Metazoa; phylum Arthropoda; class Arachnida; order Araneae; family Araneidae; genus Argiope; species Argiope argentata. The sequence goes on from JAOUZG010005735.1 coordinate 13,351,930, forward strand.
TAATTTCATTATAATTAATTTTAATATGTTTTAATTCATTGACGAAAAATTTGGTTGTAGATTCTACTTGATTCAAATTATAATAATTGCATTTTGTAGAAATTCGTGTTTTTTCATGTTTTATTTTTCTTGGGAAAATACAAGAACAATTTCAATATTTTATTATTATATTATTTATTTTCAATGTTGATATTTTTTTTTATTATTTAATATTATTAATTTATAAATTAGGCAATATAACTATACATTTTACTAAATATTTGACTGTAATAGTTTGCTAAATACTTGATAGTTAAGCATAAACTTGTTTAGTATTTTTATCCCAAAGAAATCGTGCATTAATGTTTTAAACACTTTTTATCGCTTAATTATAAACGGAAATTAGTTTTAATTAATTATTTCAAATTAATTCCAGTTATAATTCAATGCATCATATTTTTTTTATCACAGTTATAGAAATTAAATAATTTACAAGAAAAATTCTTAGCATTAAAGTAATATATATTTGTAAATTTCTATAAAACACACCAAAACGGGTTGGGGGATTTTTAATTTAAAAACATTTAATTTGGAAATAAATATCTTATAGTCGAATTTTTTAGATGTTTTAATATCTGTAAACTAATTATATCTAAACAATATATATAAGTTTATATACACTTATATAAATTATTTAATATCGACACAAGAATTTAAATTCAACCTGTCTTAAAATAAATTTGAAGCAAAGTCTAAAATATTTTAAACCAGTTTATTTTATTTTATTAAAAATTTCATAGTCTCAATACATGGACTTATAACCTTTTATAAAAAAGATTATAGTTTCTACTTATTTTAAAATTGTACTCGCTGATTATTTAATTAATTTTTTTTATTATAAAATAAATAAATGTTGATGTGAGCAAGTTTAAATTCACATTTGCTTTAGATCTCAACTTTTTTCATTTTTAATATTTCGTTTGTTTTTCTGGAATTTTAGTATTCTCAATTTCGTTTGTTGTTATGCATGCAGCTGTTAATAATTTATCACAAAGCACGATTAAGTTGTGACATTCATTTTGTTTGATAAACATAGATAATGTTTTGATTAAACTGAAAGGATGTTATATTTGTTTTGCGGACTTTCAGCTGCTTCGTATCAGGATGTTTTAATTATTCCAACAGACTATGTTATCATTTTTAAATAAAGCCAAGGAAATGATTTTATGGATATTTTTCTACAAAATATTACTTTGCAGAAGGTTTAAAGAATTAATAACTTTTAAAAATGTAGCTGAGAGGGAATGATAGATTAAAAGGCATTCAATCACCAGAGATAAAGATTTCTAAAAGATGAAAAGGAATTTATATAACGTGTCAATAGTACTAGTTTCTACTTCATACTATTTCTTCCAAAATTTGTAATTTCAGTTTTTTAATACATTTTATAAAAATTTAAATTTGAAAAATTAGGTATAAAAGTGATTTTTTAAGAAATATGAATCATTAAAACAAATATTTCGATATTAGAGTAGCGATAAAAGATGGATAATTTTCAAACATGAAAAAAGTTGTAACATTCAGCGTCATAGATAAATAATTTTAAGAAACCATTTAATAGCTTTATATTATGAGAGTTAATCCTGATTTACATTATAAGATTGTTATTATGAATTTCTAATTTATATAAGAATAATGTTTCGAAACATCAAAGTTTGTATAGCATATACTCACAATTATGTAGAATTATGGGACGAAGAGAAATTCACTAAAATATTTTATATGGATAACATTATGTTACCCATAAAAATGTACTACTATTATAAATAATAATAAAAAAAATAATTCCTTACAACAACGTATTATGAAACTGAAGAAACGCTCAAGAAAAGGATCAAAATCTTGTCTCTTAAGTAGGAATTCAAATCGTAGTCATATTAAAAATTAAGTTTAAATTCCAAATTTAAAAATATCAATTAATATTCAGCACAATAAGATGCTATTAAAGATATTAGAACATAAAATTGCCACTTTCTCTTAATATATGAAAGGAAAAATAAAACGATTTGAAAGAAATGAGCTTATTATTCATACAAAGATTGATGTATGCCACATAATGATAATTAATGAAGTTTTGATTATATAGAAGCATATAATTTGCACAATAGAATTTCAACAATTGCAACGTTGAAACGAAAATGGAATTTTATTCCAAAATTTCTTTTTAAATCCTTTTTTAAAATGGTTTTCTCAATTTTTTTGCTGCTGTAAAGTATTTCCAAATGAATTGATTAAGATCTTTTGAAACATCAGATCTTCTTAAAAATACAATCGAGGAAAAGAATTCCTGATTTATGGTTGCTTTTTGCATTACTTGATTTTATGCATCATTTAAAAAGACTTTTCTAGAATTATCATTCATTATGTGCATTCATAGTTTTAATTATTTACAATTATCAATTTAAATTTTCGAAATATTAAAATTATTCAGAGGGTGCTTGAAAAATAATTCAATTTTTTTTTGTGAAAATAAAAGATGATATTCTTATTGTTTATAAATATTTTCCATTTTCCTCCAATACTTTTTTTTTCATTTTTTTGGCAGTATCATTCAGCGATCCTAAAACTTTTGACCATAGCGGGCAAAAAACTGATCCTAATCATTTTGAAATGAACTCAAAATTTTAAATCAACAAAATATTATTCAAAGGTTTCAAATATGGAAATTATGGAATGTGTAGTTGTAGAATGTAATTAAAAAAATACAATTAAGTCTTCTATTGAGAAAAAACGAAATTACACTTGGAGCAACTAAATATGATACCATACTTAAAACACGCTTTATCTAAAACTTTCTTATTCAGAATTTCACACACAAATTTATATTTTATATGACTTGATAGTTAATAAATTTAAAGCATTAGTTTATTAAAAGCTTCCTTCATTAAGTAAAAAAAAATATTCTTAGAATTTAGAAGCATCTACAAATTTCTTGCTTTTGAGACTCAAAAAATTTCATTTACCTCTAAAAGTCAATTTAAAATAACAAAAACATGTTTGCATCATGTAATTGAGGATGAAAGAAACTATTTTTAAACTAACACATCTAATCTGTCAAGTAAAAATAAACAATGGTTTGAAGTTCAAAGTTGAAAACTATGAGCTGCAAACTGATTACCTAACAGAATGAAAGCGGCCTAATTTTCGTTTATCTCAAAATTAGATGCTGTAAATTATATAGATATAGATAGATAATTTACTTGGTTATGTACTGTTTTAATGACGGGTGGTGTTATATATCCTACATTTCTGTAACAAACGTGAAGTTTTTATTGTTAACGAATGAATTTCTACTTTAATTTTACATGAAGGTAATGTTTATGTAAGAGCTGTTGCCTCGATTTATGACAAAGAGATTATTTTCTTAAGACTGAATTAGATGAATTCTGACGAACATACTTCAGAAAATTCCATTAATAGAAACCATTCTTTATTGAATCGTGCGATATGTTTTCATTTTAACGCGCTGACAAAAATGTGAAGGCTAATAAACATCAAGAAGTATCTTTACTCTTTTTAAAAAAATTATCATTTTGGCTTGATCACAATGTAGTATTAAATTCTTCACTTGAACGTCAATCAGATTTCAATAATCAATTTTTTAAAAAGTCAATAGTTTAACATTTTTGCGAATAATTCCTTTAATTCTTTTCAGAATTAAAAAAAATCTATTTTAATTTTATGATATTACGTTGATACTCTAGTTAGAACAACTACGTTAAGTTTTTTACTCCATTATTTTGAAGTTACTCTAGAGTTTTTTTCGTAATCAGATTTTATGAATTTGAACCTTTTCAGATGCCAATAGTGAATCAATATTGGCATCTCTCTCTTGAAAGCTCAGACCCACAATAACAGAAAGACCTTTGATTTTCTTGCCAGCGTATATGCAAAGATCTGTGAATTCAGATTTCAAATGGGCAACTTTGTAGTCACAGAACCAAAACACTGCCTTACTTCATTTTTATGAAAAATTTCTATCTAATTTTGACACTTTAATGAGAGTTGCAATTTTATGATACATTTTATGTTTTAAAATTTATAACAAAAAGAAATTGTTATTGAATTGTAATAATACAGAATTGTAATCATATATAAATTATTTATTTTATTAAAAATGTTATTAAATGGCCTAAAATATATAGCAAAACCATCGAACACCATTAAAAAGTCACTTTTTTTCTCTTTATTTTTTTAAAATCGTTTCATGTAAACTAAACTTTATTTTATTTTGAATGAAATACATTGTTTTTAAACATACATCATTTTTTGAAAAATAATTTAAAACTAAAAACGTTTAACAGGAAATCATTTATTTTATAAAAAAGCTAATTTTTTGAATTAAAAAAATGTGAAAAAATTTCTTTGTGCGGTGTTATTTTCGAAATCAAAGAAAAAACGTCACAATTTCTTTTAATTTTAAATTAATTAAAATTATAACTAAAATATTAAAAACAATAACTAAACAACATAACAGTAGAAAAAGAATGTTATGCTTTTTTATTTTTGTACTGAAACAGCTAAGGCAATATTTATAAGTAACTTTAGTTATTAAAAATTTGAAAACCCATCTTGAAATATCAAGTATTTGAATAAAAATATGAATTGCTTTAAAATATTTTGTATTCCATCGAGTTTTCCCTTCACGTCGAAACACGAAGACTCAGAAAGAATTTTAAGTAACATCTGCATTTAACTGTTTTGATAATTATAAAGAAAAGATAAATTAAATGATTTTACATTCAAAAACTTTGAAGTATTATGCCAGGTTTACCCTCGGTCAGACTGCAAGTAGGCACCGCATGAGCAGAAAGGGACTGATTCATATATTCCATGTTTGGCTATAAATTGCCGTTTTGGCGTCCCTGAATATTAATTTTTCTCTACGAATCGTATTAAAATGATGGATATTACACATGGAAACAAGGTGAAATTTAAAAATGTATGTCAACATACCTAAATTTTAAAAACCATAGAAAAGAAATGTTAGTTAAAATGAAAAAAGAACACAATCTCGCATCAGAAAGAGCAAAAAATGTCGGAATTAATCTGGCAAGTCATCATTTTTTTTCCCGCCACAAAACCTCCAAATTCTACTAACGCATGCGCAGTAAGAAAAAATTCAATATAACGGAATTCCGTAGGGACAAATACTTGTCATTAACCAATCAGGTTTTTTTTTTGCCTTTCTACGCATGCGCCGTTTATTTGCCGAGAGTAAATCTGGCATTACTCCACATTCAGTTTATGTTTCTCCTTCACATCTTTGTTTTTGTAGAATTAAAAATATTTGGAAAAACCCATTCATCTCATTAGTACTCAGATGCATTCATACATTTCACAATAGGAAAGAGTTTTTTCATCTCATTCATCTCATTAGTACTCAGATGCATTCATACATTTCACAATAGGAAAGAGTTTTTTGGAAAATAATTTATGCTTGTCACAGTTTTGAACAGTATGGACTTGAATAGATTTTAAATTCCAGGCATAACATTACAAGAATGGTCAAGCATGTAACTTTCATCCAGATAATTAAAGCCATCAGATGTCAGACACACGCTTCTACTCCGTTACGGTTGCCACATATTGTAATCAAATTCTTTTTTTAAAAAAGCTGAAATGACGATTGGAATCGATTTAAATAAATCCAATTTTTCAAGAGTGTGAGCATGAATTGATTCATATTCTTATGATTGTTCGTTTCGTTCTTCTTTTTTTTTTATTTGATGTTATTCAGTGGAAATAATTAATTTATTTCTGGACGAATGGAATTCGTTTTCTATTGTTTCCATTCGAATCGCGCTATTCCGAAATGGAATGTGAATTATTGAGAATTAACTTATTCCGAATAAATGGGATAAAATATAGATATTGTAAATCGAATTATATTTTAAAATAATTTTATGTATATATTCAGAAACAAATATAATATAACATTTTTTTTCAATTGATATAGTTTAATATTTAAAAAAATATTAAACAAATTTTTAAAAACTAAAGCTAGATTTTTTTGTTTTGTTGGAAATCTTTTTATATTACAGATAGGATTTCACGAAAGAAAATCTTTTATAAGCTCTAAGCTTATAATGTAAGGTTCCTTATTTTTATATAAGCAAGGCCTCTTTATTATTATGTCAGAACGTGATGCTGTTTTTAGGATGAGGTTTTTGGCATCAACAAAAATCCATAGGCTAAAAATAAAAATTCCGTAGGCGAAAAATTGAAATTTATTATCTAAAAAATCAGCTTTTAAAAGCGCGTTGCCGTTGTATTTACAAAAGATGTTATTAAAAAAATAAGTTAATGACTACAGCAAATGAAACCTAGAAAAATGTCATTTTGAGCACGTGATAATATGAAATGAAATAAATAGGAAATGTGATATTTTTTAAACAATAAATGCGATACAAAGTTTTTTGGATCGTTTGCAATACTAAAGGGACTCGTTTAATGAAGCAATTAAAATGAATAAAAATATAATTTAACTTGCACGAGCACGCGGTGCCTGGTCGCTCAAGAAATTATTACTAACTTGATACATTGAAATATGCACAGCAGATTTTATTTTAATCTTTTTCTTGTTAAATCTGAATCTCGATGTTCTAATATAAGCTTACCCTTTTTATTGCATCTTTTAGGTTATAATATGTTATGATGCTCCAAAAAGTGTGCAAAGTGGTTCAATTATTAAATCGAAATCCAATTAGTAAATTGAAAATAGTTCAAAATGAATTACGAAATAAGCTCATCTTGAAAAAAAATCCTTTTAATTTTTTAAAAGTTACTCTTTTTAAATTTTTATGGCTATAGACAAATTTAGTCGATCAAAAATCTTTAATTCCAACCCTCCCATAATCTCATATCTTCAAAATTGAATTAAGTAATCTTTAATTGAAAATTGAACGCGCTGCATATAACAAACTAAAATTTGTAATACATTACACCAGAATTATTTCATTTAACAATAATTAGATTATTATGATAACACTTCCATTACATTTTTGCCTCTTTAGATATATTTGCGACACCGTGATGAATTCTATTTTTTTATAAATATCCAAACTGCCAATTTTATTTATAAAAATTAAAGCACAAAATAAATACATGCAAGTAAATTATCATAATTTTTCAAAAAAGAAATTTCGACAAATTAAATCATTGAGATTTATTTTCTTTCTTTTAAGTGTAGTTTATACATTTCATATATTTATGTTAAAATGCTTTTAAAAGAAATTGTAGTGTAGGGAAATGCAGACGATTTCTTTTTCAATTTATTTATTTATTCTCAGAATTATTAATTTAAGTACATTTCAGCCAAAGTTTTCTTGTACATATCAGAATAAATATTAAAAAATTTTCAGTAATGATTAGTTTTATACTATCGAATCAAGAACATATTAAAACTGGTTGTATATTAGGGTATTTATAATAAATGATAATAATGAAAATCATGAAAAATAATGCAGAAGCTTCTAAGAAACTTGAATGGCGATATTCGAATTTGTCTGAAATTTCACGAATATTTGTTTATTGCATAATGATACGATTAAGAATAGATTGTGTACTGAAAATGAAGAAATTTGCATTATTACATATTTTTCTACCAACAATCGGACAAGCATTCGAAAAATAAATGAAATAAATTGAGTTAAATTTTTATCTAAAGGCATTTAGAATTTCTTGACCCACGTTACTATATTTTTTACTTAACAATTTTTCAATATAAATTTATATACGTCTCCTATTTTTACGAAAAAAAAAGCTTTTAAGTGAATCGAAAAATGGCATTATCTTTTCTTTTCTATAACACGATTTATTCGTTTTAAAGGTACAGTTATGAGGTTTTTTAAACTTATTATTTTGTTGGATGGAGAAGAAAAACTTTGTAATTGGTTGAATTTGTCTAATATGTTCGCATAAAAATAAAAAAAGAGTACCTTTTTAAAAATTAACAGACTATGATAATGAAGTTTTTTCATTATCATGGGCTTATTTTATACATTATTTTGAATTATTCTGTAGTTTATTTGGCTGTCTTATACATAATGGGCCAAAAACTGAATAAAGAATCCAAACTTATTAGAGATTCAATTAATATAAAACTATTTTTACAGTTTGTAACATGATTGCAGTTAACATTGGAAGAATACTTCTTATTTTAGAATGTGTATCGACTTTAATATTCGCTTTAATACAAAGATTCATGACTTAGAATTGTGTGGATTATTCTAATGAATTCTTAACGTTATTTTATTAAATTATAGTTATTTTAAATCTAATATTCATTTTAATACGAGGATTCATGACTTAGAAAGTGTGTGAATTATTCTGATTACTCTTTAATGTTATTTTATTAAATTATAGTTATTCTAACTCTAATACACACTTTAATACGAGGATTCATGAATTAGAAATGTGCGGATTATTCTAGTTAATCCTTAATTTTATTTTATTAAATTATAGTTATTCCTGAAATATATTCAAGTGATGGGGAAACCATTGAGAACACTCGGCTATGGATTCCAAATTAAACATTAATTATATGAATGTCAGGAAATAATTTATAGTTTCAAAGCATGATTAATTATATTTAAAAATTATGCCCATCGGATATACAACTGTCCTGAATTCTTCTAGAACCAATTTGAGTTTTTGATATCAAGTCACAGCCTTAGATAGAAAAAATTTGTTACTTTCGCAGAACTTCTTCTGACTTCTACTATGCGTCATCAATCACATCTAGTCATTTGAACTCTAGTGTAAAATAAATATCTGGAAAACGTTTGAAAAATCAATAACATAATCATCAACTAAAAAGAATACTCCAAATTCTTCAAAAATACTTGAAAAACTCGATTACAAATAAAATAAAATAAAATCTATTTCGATTGAACAACGGAAAAAAACCACTTTGCTACTCGAAACTAATACATGGTTTCATTTTTCTTATCTAGATTCTGAGACATAAAAGAAATAATTCATACATTTTCATTTTTTTATACTAGTCGTATAATTTTTGTTAAGATATAATTTGGAGATAAATCTTCCTCCACATTATAATGAATGAAAAAAAAAATCGGGGGATAGAATCACAAAGTAAATTACTAAGAGAAAAAGAGCAAAAAAATTATTTATTGCTTCATGATTTGACATCTGATTTGTAAACACAAACAATATTACGAAAGAAAAGAAGTCATGTCTTATGAAGTAATTAAAATGAGGAAAACGAATTAGACGAGCTCATCTGATAAAGATGAAACTGAACGTGAAAGATGTTGTTGCATCCAGGGCAACTTAAGTTCACGACTCCGCTATGTGTGTGAGTTGTTTGGTGATTTGATTTCCTCTTGGCTTATATAACTGGATAATTTACTGACATGCTGACATTTATAAGGGAGTTAGCATGGGAGCGTTCTTACTCTATTTATTTTAATGTCAGGCAATTATATATGATGCCGGGAGAGGCTCTGCATCTAAGCACTTAAGGTGCTCAAAATCCTGTTCAATAACACTATAAGTTAACAGGTTAAAAGTCATGCATGTAGGATTAAAATACGATCAAAAATAACTTCTAGTTTAATGTTTTATTTTAGAACAAATTTTCATTTCTCTTTATAACGGGCTCCATCTAAATGTAGTCCAAGAACTTGATTTATAAAATGTGAGAGAAAGCCAGCTATTTTCAGCATCATGAGTTAATAATTACATTTTACCATTGATTTTTAAATTGTTTGAATCTGTAGATATATTTGTAAAACTGACAATTTTTCATTTCTATACTATCATTTGCGTATAACTAATCAACGAACTATTTAACTACCGATTGCTTGACCTGTTTTTCAAAACATTATTAAAGAGTGAATAAAATAATTTATATAAAAATTGAAGCGCTAATAAGAAAAACTTGATTTTAATCTTGCTAAATATTTCACAAAATGTTTACATATAGTTTTTTTTAAACATATTTTTTTAGGTTATTGCATTCTGTAAACTCTAATGATATTTAGTTTTTAATGCGATATTTTTTATTAATAGCAATTATCTATATCTATCTATCTATC
>JAOUZG010005735.1:13367032-13404377 GCA_026289955.1 Argiope argentata
ACAAAGAGAGAGAGATAATTGTTGATACTACATCGTTCAGTTACTTTGTATCACTCTAATGTAGTATGTTACCAAACGAATATGAAAGAAATCGAGTTTATTTTTTTATTATTTATCAGTATCAATTGATTCCAAAAATTGATATAAAGTACCTAATGGCTTTATCCAGTGTCAGTTTTATATACCTGTCGTTTTGCGTATCTAATTCAAAGTATTAATTTGATAAAGTATTATGAAGTAAAAACGTTTTTCATGATCAGGATTTTGACTATTTTTTGATTTTTGGAAATTTTAATTGTTTTTTACAAACGTTGTTTTGGATAAACTTCTTAGTAATTCTTTTTATTTTCTCGTGTATAAAATATATAGAAAGTTTTATAAATCTCAAAAAATTTGTACTCCAAATTTAGTATGAATTTGAATTTTCCAAACCTGCTTGAGTCCGAAACATATTTTTTTACATTATATCTGAATCTGTCTGTTTGTGAACATGATCATTCAATTTAGAAAGAATTTATAGAATTCTAACAACTTTTGGATAAAATCCATTGTCAGGAAGTCTGTTCCTTCTGTTTATTTGTTTTCAAGTGAATTTAATAACTTCAAACCGTAAAGAGCAGAATAGATATAATTCTATTCACGGATTTTGTATCTATAAAATAGATACTTTTCAAAATTTTCACCAGAAACTTCAAAAGGTGACCATCTCTCTATCTGGGCCTTCATCAACATATAAATACAATAACTCATAAATACGATGATTAAATCAATTAAATTCTTTATGTTGTGACTACAACAGCAACTATTTTTAAGTTTTAGTCTCATTCGGTCGGAACAAAGGTAGACAAAATACATATTCTTTCAATAAATTCTTGAAAAAATGCTAGATTTAAGACTAAAATCTGTATTTCGTTGCTATTGTTCACCAATACACGGCAAGATATTTCTGATCATATCTAAAAAATATAATTTTATGCGGAAGAAGGAGAATTTGAATTTTATTTAAGAGTGTGCAAGAAAGTTTAGTGAAAACCACTTCAAATATTAGAAGTTATGATCAATCAGTTTTATTATCATTTTGCAACGATATCAATAACAAGTACTATGAAAAACGATTTTTTTTAAATCAGTTCCTACTTTGGATATTATGGAAAATTTATGAAGATAGGAAAGATTTTATTTTAGCAAATTTTTATTAAATAATTACAACTGTTGTTCTCGTGTTCCGCTTTACAACGGAAGGAGGGGTATAGTAACTTCTGAGGTTATGGACCCCTAAGCAACCGAATAACAAACACCTTTGATTCAGTACCCCCAGTGGTACAAGTACCGAAAAAGAGAAGTTTGTAACCAGGTTCGAACTCGCAGCACAAAGGATGCGAATAAAACGCTTTACCAACCAGGCTATCCCTACTTAACAACTGCAGAACTAAAGAACTAAAGGCGAAAAAATTAGTTTTTAATTAATAGAAAATTAAGGTAACTGCAAATACTATAAAGGCGAGAAAATTAAGGTAACTGCAAATACTATAAAGGCGAGAAAATTGGTTTTTTATTATTTAATAAAAAAGGAATGAATTAATATTTGAAAAAACTGTATTAACATGTCATCCTCTACAAGTTTTAAAAAAATTATTTGAACTTGATTGGATGAATAAATAGTATTTTGTTAAGGATTGGAAATGTGTACAGGATATATATAAATATATATATAGGGAGAATGTGAGCTAATAATAGGAATTAAAAATTCCACAACATATTATAAATTTATCACCAAGAATTAAATGTACTTTTAAATTTTGTGATTTACTGAAGAGCGCTTTCAGTTTTATTAAGAGTAATGCTTTTTATAATTTGTTTACCTTAAACTTTTTGTAAAAATAGCTTACCAAATTTCAATGGCTGGTTTTACGTTCTTTAGTGGCATTTCTTTTATGTATACGAGAAATATTTTCAAAGATGGCCTTTCGAAGGACCCTTCTCAGTCATATTACCTTTACTCTCATATAACAATCAGCTGTATCTGGCCAGAACTATTATTCAAATTCAGTCAGGACAAAAATCAAAGATTCGAAACCGTTTAACATTTTCGTTTTTACAACCAACCCCATTCCTTCTCCAAACAATGGGTAAAAAAACAGGAAGTCACTCCGGAATTGTAAAATCGCTTCTGTAAAAGTTATAACTCAACCTCTCGATTCTTTCACTTCAAATTTGATTTCTGGGGCAGTGCCGTTGTTCCGGGGCACATAAATTTCCTTCGGTCAAACAAATTTTGAACATGCTGGTAAAAAAAAAACCTGCCTTCGTCCTTTTTGGTTAGAAAAGCGAGAAAATGCAGGTAATGTCAAATTTCATAACCGTCAGTAATATCAGCTTCGTGAGAAAGGGGTTTATTGTTCCCAGAAGATGCCTCAGTTATAAAACATGTGTCGTTTAACTTGAAAGGGAATCTGCATATTGTGCCACTGTTGTTTTACAACATGCTTCTTCGCATTATCACCACCAATTACTCAAAACAGAATGACACTGCTCATTGTTTAACTGATGCAACGCTTATTGAAAGCCTTTGAAGTGGTTTCTGAGTTCAAAAATGCATTGAAGAATTCTTTGTTCTAAATACTAAATGGTGATAATGCGACCTTCACTAGAAAAAAAGCTTTTGTTTCGCCTATCCGTCATGTTTCCCCAATTCTGACCCCTCTGAACCTCTATGTCAAATTGTTTCGTGGAACTTTCGAAGATTTCTATTACTGTAGAGAAATGAACTTTTTTTAAAAACAATTTTGGTAGAATTCTTTGAAAACCTTTGCTTTTGCATTAAAGCATTAGATTCTGGCACGGAAAAAAATGACTGATTAGATGTTGCCATTATGTTTCAATTTTAATTCGGAATTTAAAACGTCTAATAATTGCATTTTAAAACTCTTCTAGACTCGATAAAGGAATAAGTACAAATCAGCAAATCTGGTTTTCCTTTATATGCTTCGTCATTGACATTTTTCAACATTGAAATGAATAAAAATGCCAGGGCACCTGACATCAATTAGGTGATTATTTCGGTCGAGTTTTACCTTTTACATCAGTCGTAAGTTACTTGAAATACGAAGTTTTTATATTTTAGAAATTTCGGATGGTATAAACTTGCTCTCACGTAACAACGTTAATTATTCAGAACCATCTGAATTTTAAACTTGCAATAATTACTCGCAACTTAAAAAGTTCTGTTGCGGTTTAAAATAAATATTTATATTTTCTGCGGTATTGAAGATCTAGTTCTTATATAAGTACTTAAATATTTTCTTTTATTTTTTCAACCTCTATCGGTTTTATTAACATTATTTGTGTTCGTTGGTATTATTAGAGGATGAAATAGGGAATGACTATTTTAGTTTGATTGGCATTTTTAATTTTAAAACGAGTATTAATTTTTTTTAAAATTATTTATTGAATTAATTCATATGAACCGATTAAAAAATAGGTACGTAAATGTGTTGGGAAATACTTTCTGCTTCCAAGTGCAAAATGATATAGAATAAAAAAATTACGCTCCGAATATTCGTTTTCTGTAGATTAATAACTCATGCTAGTATAAGGGAAACAGAGATATGTTTTTGTATGATTATATTTACCCCTTTTTTGTATGATAATAATTAAAGTATTAAATATTTATGCATTCTTTGAAACACATAGCTGTCAAGGGCAATTGAAACATATTGTCATATGCTTATATTATACACGCAATCTCAATATTTTAATTTCTAATATATCTTTTAAAGTATTAAAATGGCATGCACATTTAGCCCTGTTATGTATAATTTAAATTCATAAGTTGATTTAATTACTTTATTATGATCTCAGAGAGAAACTTACTTTTTACATTAAAACCACCTTGACATTATCAAGCTGCATAAATTATCTTTATAATTTAATTAACTATTGAGTAATGACGGCATTCTGGCACAAAGGTAGCGCGTCTTCCTCGTAACCTGGGATTCTCGGGTACGAACCCCGATTAGGGCAAGGTTGTTTTCTGTGTGCTATATGTGAGGTGTATGAACGTGTACAAGCGACTGTGATGATGAGCTTTGTTCAAGCGACTGTGATGAGTGAGTTGCTAAGTCGTATTCATGATCCTAATTGGCGCTACTTCAAAACAAGAGACGTTCATTAGGCTTAAAATCGCCGATGGTCTTCAGGGCGCTTTTCCATGGCAAGTGCCTTTAGTAACAACAACAAAGAGAATTGAGTAAATTGTATATTTAAACCATAATACTAGGAAATAATTTCTCATGAAATTATTTTTGATCTTATCGAGCTTTAATGAATTTTTCAACAACCATTAGAAGATTCTTTCTTGATCATAATCTTCATTTACGAAAATTAAATGAAACATATTGTTTTTGATTATTCATATTCTGAAAAAGATTAATAAATTGATAAAGAAATCAACTTTAGCTTTTGTTTTTCCTTTTATTTAACTTCTTTGCTGAATGTGATTTATTATAAACAAACAATTATATTTACGCAGGGTTTCTCAAGAATAATAGAAAACTCATTAGAGAGGAGTTTAATTCTTATAACAAAAATTTCATTACGCTCCTTTTAAAAAATTAAAAGCTATTATGTTAGTTTTTTAAATTTGTTTTTCAAAAATATTAATAATTCATTATTTTGCTACGATAATGAACGAAAAATGTATATTAGATATTTGATACAAATCTAAATAAAATGAAAAATGTATGGCTTTTAGATTAGTAAAGGATATTTCAAAACACTATAGTCTATTAGTCATGAAATACTATAAAACCTATTAGTCATGAAATACGATTTTACAATGATGTTTTACTTTTGGAATGTGACGGCGCCTTGGCATAGTGGTAGCGAGTCCTTCTCATGATCTTAGCGTCCAGCGTTCGAGCCCCAGTTTTGGCATGGTTTTTCTTCTTCAGTGTGTTCTATCTGGGACATGTGTGAGTGTGCCACCCAGTAAAAAGGAGTTTGCAATCAAATGTGACCAATGAAGTAGCTAAGTCGTGCTCTTAGCCAACAATAAAAATCGCTCACTTATCTTAAACGTCATCACGTCTCCACGTCTTACTCACGCATCTTAAATTACAGACCTGCTGTCATTAAGCTCGTAAAGTGTCAAAAGTAATAACAACAACTTTGGTAACGTTTAATAGTAGAATTAAGCTTTTTAGGGTCCGATTCAGTTTATATAATGACCTTATATTTTAATAAGATGATCAATTTAGTTTTATATTTTCAAACATTGATATTACATTAAGGCTTTACTTTAGATTAATTTTTTTTACCCTATTAATCTTATGAAAGTATATTTGTCTTTACCTATGTAATAATAAGAAGTAGGATTCCAGTCTTCCTACATCCTCAATTTTTCATAAAATTATTGAAGTAGAGGTCCGAAAAATTCAATTATTTGATTATCATAACATTATTAACGTAATGAAACGTACAACAATAAGACCAATGAAAAGTATAGACTTCTTACGATTTATTCATAATATTATCTTTTTATCATTCACAGAATTTCTATAAAATATAAAACTTGAAGATGATATTAACACTTAAACTACTGAAATCTATATGTTTTGTTGGTCAGATTGTTATATTTTATCATTCACAGAATTTCTATTTTTCCTAATTATTTATTTGACAATCAGGATAATTATGTTTCTTAATCGACTTGCTTGTCCTCCCTCCCTTTCAAATTCAGAGGTCTAGGAATCTGCCTAGATGTAAATCTACCACTAGAAATGGTTAATTATAATTAATTATAATTTGGAAAATTGAAAAAAAATTATAAAGCCTATTTATACCAGATCATTCTGGCATTTAGTCTCCAGTCTCTGTTCTACAAATTTTTTAACCTAAATGTTATACGTAATATATTCGCTATTTTGCTCATCTTAATTGCGTCTTAAATTGTGCACAGGATAAACCGAATTTCTTAAATGAGAACTATCTTAATATGTAATAAAAAGATTAAAATGAAATCTGTTATGCATATTTCAATGTATCATGTCGGAACATCATTTCTTGAACGGCCAAGGACCACGTGCTCGTGCAAGTTAAATCATATTTTTATTCATTTTAATTGCTTCATCGAATGAGTCACTTTAGTATTGCAAACGATACAAAAAACTTTGTCTCGCATTGATTGCTTAGTAAAATATCACATTTCCTATTTATTTCATTTCATATCATCACGTGCTCAAAACTACATTATCTAGGTTTCGTTAGCTGTAGTCATCAACTTATTTTTCTTTTTAATCATATCTTTTGTAAATGCAATGGTAAAACGTTATTGAAAGCTGTTTTTTTTTAGATGTTCGAGCAGAAAATAAAATTTTTATTTTTCGACTACGAATTTTTGTTGACGCTAAACATCTCATCGCAAAAATCATGTTCTGACATGATAATAACAATTTTGCTTCATAATTTTTTAGTGAATGGTACACTGTTTAGAGTACCATTTTGCATTTTGTAAAAAAAATATTATCAAAGGTTATTGGAATTGTCGAAACAATGAAAGTAACACCTTTACTTAAATTCTTACAAACAGATCATCTAGAATAAATAGTTTAGTTATACTTTGTATTTAGACAATTATACAATTTCCCTACATAGAATAAACTTATAAGCTATTAGATGCTTCTTCTTTAGACAACACAACTGATTTATTGAAAATTTAATACATACATACTTAGAGGATAAGCACGAAACATCAAATCAGAAAAAATTAGCACTGAGACTAATTAGATATCCAAAAAACAATATAGCAGAATGGAAATATGGTCATAATATGGCACTGACAAGAACTACATCTCTGAAGCAATAACAAAATCGTAGCTTTGAATTACAAGAAATCGTATGTTGACTATATATCTGCACGATTATTAACCAATATTCATCCCTTATGATACAGAATATTTAAATAAATACACATACCCTAAATTTGGAAAGAATTTTGGCAATATTTTCGTTTCTGAAGTGCATTTTAAGAAAAACTACATATTTATGCAAGATTTATAAACAAATGCAGGGCATTACAGTTTTGTTCCTTATCTTTTTTTTGCATATTTCAAAATTAACATCATTTCTCATTTTTATCGTTTTACTGTCAAATGCCATAAAAGTGGCATTAATAATTCCGCTATGACTTAAGGAGATTTTAAATTTGAATTCAGATCTAAATTTCCAGTTCATTTGAATGCTAAATCACACTTCTACTTAAAGTTTAATTGCCTATCTGAGTTATGTTGAGAATCTATGATGACGCTCGCCTTCTCTAGATGGTGAGCACGATCATGTCGATCTCCCATGAAACGTGCATCCTTTATCATTAACTCGTGTGTCTTGTGTCCGTCTTGTCAGGAACTAACTGTTACTTCCCGTGTTTACTCTTTCTATTTTTCCCTTAATGCATGACAAGAATCGAATATTTCGTAGGTGGTTTAGTTTCATCCGAATAAACTTACTGTAAGTTGCTCTAAATTATGAAAAATGAATATAATTCTCAAAATAGCTTGATATTCGAGAAAGTAGAGTCAATGCGCATTCAAAAATTTTCAACATTTTGCGAAAAATATTCGTTACTAAACGTGAATGTCCTTTTGATGTACAAAACCCATTAACAGTTAATAGAAATTCTGCATTGTATCAGAGTAAAATATATTGAATTAAAAATGCTACTCGTTATACGATTTTTTTTCTTTCTAATATTTATTTTTTTTACTTTATTAAGAACATTACGGAATTCTATAGGTAGTTCGTGAATTGTTCGTTTAGAAATTTTGTAATAAAATTTGCAATAAAATCTTTAAAAGTCAGAAATCCAAAATATTGTACAATTGCTTGTTTTTGATGGAAATACTCTATTTTTGGAACTTTATTTTGAATCATTCCGCTAATTTTAAATTAAATTTTGGAATGTATTTGAGCAGCATTAACTATCAGTAACTTCAAGTAGTATTTCTTAAGAAATTCCTTAACACTTGTTGTAATGAATGATAAATTAAAATTTTGAGAATATTAAAAATGATAAAAATAATAAAGAATGCTTTTATGAGAGTATCAAAAGTAGAAGTCTCTTTTTTAAAATCAAAATCATAAAGACGGAATAAAGCACAAAAAAAACCCATAAAAGATTGCTAACCCTATATAACAAAGAAGCTCATCTGCAATCATTATCAAAGTAAAGAACATTCCTAAGTCTACATTAAAAGCAAAAATGCATTTCAAGGTAATTAAATCAAGAATCAAATTTATCGGCGCTTCACAAATGTATGTTTTTGTTTTAAACTGTAAGCGTTAATTAAATATTTTTTAAAACTTTTAATACAAATAAAAATACGTTTGCATTTAAAAATTACTATTCCATAAGTAGCTCATATCAGCTCATTGCTCGTTTCAACGTATTTTATTTTTCGATTTTAATGCATTTCAATCGGTATGAGGAGCTTAGAATAAGACAATATTGTAAGTTATTTTTAGCACAAATTTGAAAATGTACTTACGTATAGGCCATTGAACGTTAATCCCTATAATTTTGTTTATATGATGCTTATATCATGTATATAAAAAGTGTGCATATGCATTTGAAATTTTTTACAATTAACAAACATTCAAATTCTTTTTTTTTTGTTTCTTAACTAATTTTAAGTAAATAATAAATATTTAAGGAATGATTATTTCATTTAATTTCATATCCTATTATAATTAAAAAATTGAGAAAAGAGTCATATATATGCTATACAATACACTTTTTACCAATGCAACTGTTCTCCAAGTTCTATTTAAAAGCTTTCACAACCATATTAATAATATTGAATGAACAGCATAAAAGCATGAAAATTGTTACATAACAAATCATCAAGTTATCTTGACATCCAGAATTGATAGTTTAAGATACTCCTAATAATTTCGTGCACCATCAAATTAATTTAAGAAATCCCGAATAATTTTAACTAAGTACTTTATTTCATACAGACATTCTTTGCTCAATTTTAATGTTTTATACCGATTAACTTTGATCTGAAAATATAAATTTTTTCAAAGATGTAACTCAATTCTAAAAATACCTACTTTCTTTCGATTCAAAATAATTATTTTAGATTAAATTTGGTTTTAGCGGCCATACATTCGTCCACCAAGTTAAAAGTTTAGTCATGTCTTCCAGCTTCAAATGAATTATATATTATTCCAATAACAAAAAGTACTTTAAACTTTTTTCGCAATAAATATATAGTATTTCAATTGATTAAATATGTTTGCAAATTATCAAAATTAATCGATTAATAAAACCACAAAACCGTTCTAGCGTTGAGGATGGGGACAATAACAAAGTTATATTTTTTAATACCCTTTGAAATTACAGGATGATAGAGACATGTGGTCATTACTGAGACATCTTAAGCATTTTCGGTCATAAAAAGCTTTGAAATCTGCATTCTGTTAGAATTTTCCCTTAAATAATGTACAATGCAAAACCATATGAAAAGATTTTTGAGACTTTTCTTGAAAATATTGGAGAAAATAGCTCTGTACCGACGTTTTATTTTGTGGTATCTCTCAAAACTAGAGGACAAATGAGCAATAAAAGCAAGAGATTTTGGGCTTTTATAGGATACAAAAATTGATGAAAAGGGATCAGTAACTGGGATTGAATAACTAATTTATTATGTATATACAAAACGTTATCTATTATGAAATGTATTGCTATCCTTAACCAAACAACAAAAAAGATCAAATTGTAAAACAATATATTTAAGAGAATGTGTAGTTTTTTCCCCCATATGATTTTAGGTAGTACATTCCTAAATTTATGAACGCTACAACAGGATTATGGACTACAACAGGACTTCGGATTATGCAACCATTTATAGAATATCTATAAATGGTTGCATAATCCGAAGTGTCACTTAAAGAAAGCAATAACATAAAGAAACACTGAAATAAAAAAAATGTAAACATTAAAATATTTTTTTAAATTCAATAATTTAAAATAAATAATTTTAACTAAAGCATTTTAGAATTTATCTTAGAATTAATATCCATAAAAATATAATGCTTTCAGAAAATTCAGAACTTTATATCTCTATGAGTATATCCATTATTGTTGTCAATTCATTCGGTGATGACGGAGTGGTTTATGAATTAGTTATAAGTTTATGCCCAAATAGTTTTATGTATATTAGTTTATGTCCAAAAGGAGGCATAAAATCTTACGAAATTTGATTATGAAATGTAGTCACTTCTTTATTTATGAAAACTTCATGCATTTACTTCTTTGCTTATTAATATCAATTTTTATAGAATTTAGTAAGTGTCAAATCTCTCTTACTATTAGATAAGCTCGTATTTTATATTAGTTAACAATATCTATTATCCTTCCATCTATCTCTATTAATAGTTTCACTTCATTAGCTGAAAAATTGTTATATATTAAAGGCTTGATGAAAATTGTTTCTATTGTTTTTGTATAAGTCAAGCAGATTTATTGAGATTATCATTCTTTAAAATATCAATTAAATTCTGAATCTAAATAGTGAGGTGATCCCTTTAACTTCAAAATAATCTACTTGAATAATTTCATGCTCCTCCGGAATAATTATAAAAGGACAATTATGGAATAAAATTATAATTTGGAAATACAACAAAAAAATTTAGTTGTTGGTGTTGTCGTGTCCAAGGAAATGCTAAAAATTAGGAAAAAATGTCCAAGATTTTGTTAAAGATCCGTTGGACCCCTGTTGCCAGTTTTTGTGCGACGGGACTATAAAGGATATCCCGAAGTAAATCCATAGCGGTAACTAACCAGGCTTTGAGATATCTGTGGTAATAGAAGGGCACCCGAAGATGTGTTTCGGTGTGAGCTGAGTTCAGGCAATTCTGTCAAAAAATGTAAGTTCTTGTCTATCAGTCTCTTATAGTCATTTGCTCTTAATCAAGCTAGTGTAGTTGTTACATTCCTAGGGAAATCAAAATCATTGATTGAAGACTTCATAGAGAGCCTATTTATAAAATTTTATTTTATGCATTTATAAGACGACATGTCGGCTTTCTGGCACAGAGATAGCGCGTCTTCCTCGTGTTCTGGGCATCCTTGGTTCAAGTCCCGGTTAGGGCATGATTGTTCTTCTGTGTTCTGTCTGTGAGGCGTGTGAATGTGCTCCCCTGTAAAAAAGGACTATGCAAGCGGATGTGGTGAGTGTGTAACTAAAGTCGTACTCTTGACCCTAGTTGCCGCTGCTTCGAAAACAAAAGACGCTTATTTCGGCTTAAATCCGCTGATGCATCAACGTTGTCCATGACAAGTGCCTTTAGCAACAACAACGACTATAACATAAGACGACATTCAACTTATTCAGATTAGAAAATAACAGATACTATTCAGAATTTTTTTTCTTAATAGTACTTAAAAAATTGACTGCAGATGTGCTGTTAGGGATGAAGTTTGGATAGAACCTGATTAACTCTTGAACGAAAACAATGACTAAAAAGACTTATCTTAACGTGAGCTATCTCTTACTGTAATCACAACTTAATCGAATTTGTAATTACAACTTAATTGAAAATATTAGCCACCGAAACTTCTTGCTGTTTAATATTAAATTACTATTAATTAATACCATACTGTCGGTTTATTAGATGAATACTAAATACAGCAACCTAGATAAATATAAAATACAGAATACGAATATCAAAAAAAAGTATTAAATACATATAAGAGAATTTCATATCCTTATATCTACCCAGTCGGGGCAGGTTATTCTTCTATGAGTTGTGAGAATGTGCCCCCCCCCTGTAAAAAGGGTATGTACAATCGAATGTTCTTCATTTGAGCTAGAAGTCAGACTTCTGCCCTCGGGTGCTCAGGGGTTCATACCCTCAGAAGCTACTGCACCCCTCTTTCCGCGGTAAAAAAGCGGACACGACATCATCATCATCACAATCGAATGTAATAAGTGTAGGTCGTCTTCATATGAGCTCAAAGTCAGACTTCTGCCCACGGGTACTCCGGGATCCATACCCTCAGAAGCTACTGCACTCCCACCCCCTTTCCGTTGTAAATGATCGTCCCGAGATCATCATTTCAATAATGTTTTAATACAGTATGTAAATATGCAGAATTTTAACAATGTTCTTTTTATAGTGATTAATTCAATACATTATAAGGTTTAATAAATGTTTTTTTTAGAAATTCTTTTTGCTTGTCAATTCTTTAACCACTTCGCATACAATGACGTGTCTGACATGCGCATCGAATGACTGAATTTTTATTTTCAAGTCTGCAACTAAGCCACAGAATTAGGTATTTAAATACGAAGAAATCAATATGAAACGATTTGGTATCCCACATGATCCATATATTATTTTAAAAAATCAAATTAACTATAAATTACCAAAATAGGATGAGTTATCTAATTAGAAAGTTAAATAAATTCGTATGTCAAGTGGTTAATTATCTGGATTAAAAATCTCACTTTATAGCTTTATTATTGAAAATGCTGTTGCAACCCGAAATGCTTGTGTTAATGTTGTAACACAAGCAAATTTCTACATAGTATACTTAATCGCTAAATAAAAGAAAAAGAAAATCTTATAAAGGATCTTATGAATCGAATTGCATTGAGTTTATCATAAAAACTCAAATTAGCAATTCCTTCTGACTTTTGCAGAAAATTTAATGCTCACTAGAGCACAACTGTCTGAAAGTTGAAACAATGCCATCTTCTACGGAAGCATGATTGAGTAAATTTCTATCGGTCGCGTTCGACCTACATCTTGGTGGGAAGTTTTCTGAAATCTCAATCTCACCCAATGCAGATACTCATCGAAAGCAGACGCATTATGCGATTTGCAAATGGATCCATCTTTAATAAAAACACGAAAGAATACACAAAAGAAAAGTGCCGTACGTGGGTTTTAACTCGCATATAATGTTACAATCCTCAGCGGTAGATAAAAGTGTAAATATCGTTCAAAACGTATCTTTATTTCTGAAGATATGCCTATTTAGTATCTAGTATGACAGATGTATTATGAGATAATAAATCTGATTACTGAACAATAGATTTTAGAGAGATGTTTTCTTTTTTATCCAAAATCGGATCTTTAAGTATATAACGACAATTTTTTTCTATTGTTTATAGAACTTTAGTTCCTGTAGTGTCTCTCTGATATAATTTTGGTGCTAAGCATGTTTTAATTTTGAGATTGGTTAATTAACAACAAAAAAGTAAATTAATAATTTGTGACGCAATTTTAAAAGATTGAAAAGTAGCAAAAAGTTAAGCTTTTAACCCAACTATAATTATTTCCAGACTCATAATTAAACTACAATAATCAGAATTGATAATCAAACTATAATGATTGCATGTTTATTCATTAGATTATAATAAAATCTTATTAATTAATTTATATTAGTATAAAATTTGCTCTCTAATATAATTTATTAGAAAAATTGCATTCTTTTTTTGTCTAATAAATTTTATGTATAACAAATAGTCTGGGAACGATCTAATTCTCTATGCAACAAGTAATATAAAAAATAATTTTTTAATCAATTCTTACTTTGGATATTAGGAAATTTTTTATTTTAGTTACTTTATATTAAATAACGAGGACATGTACCCCTGAGCACCTGATTATCGATCACCTTTGACTCAATACCCCCAGTGGTTTCAGTCTCGATATGGAGAACTTCGTGATTAGTTTCAAACTCGCAGCACAAGGGTTGCGAATCCAATGCCCTACAAACCAGGCTATCCCGACCTAACAATTACAATTGCTATAAAGATCGAAAAAGCTAGTTTTTAATAAATAAATAATATTCGAAAATATTGTATTAACGTCAAATGTCATCCACTACAAGTTTTAAAAAAATTTACTTGAATTTGAATGGATGAATAAAAGTATTTTATTAACGATTGAAATTTGAATAATTGATTTCAATTGGTCAATTAAAAATATTTGACACCTTAAGATTTCTTTGTTTCGTTTTATCTTTTATCTTCGTTAACAAAAAGTATTTTAAATAATTCATATATATATGAAAACAAAAAGTATTTCATCCATTTGTCTAATAGGAATTCGGTAAAAAAATCATTAAAATTTTTGTTTGTTCTATTTTAACATTTTATATATTTCAAGTAGTATGCGCTTCTCAAGGCATAAATTGCATAAATTATAGCAAATTCATTTGTTTATTCTGATTTTAATAATTCAGGGCAATACTTCTAGAATTCTCTATAAATAGTTCCCTAATATGTTCTCATTAGTTAGAAATTCAGATATTATACATACCTGAACATATTTGAAAGATATGTATTCAGATACATATTTGAAAAATAGTAATGAAAAATATTAGTTGTAATCCAAAATAGAGAAGCCTGTAAAAATAAATTTTACAACAGCTTCATCAGAGTGCAATTAACAACCGGTCTTAGTTTTTATATCCCTCTGATAATATTGGGCCTCAATTTAACTATGCTAAGCAGAATTTACCTAATGTTAAATTCTAAAATACAAAGAAATAAAATTTCTTTAGAGTTAGATGCAAACACATATAAACAGATATGAAGTGATATAAGTTCCTTTAAAATTCTGTTTCATATCATACATTATTTGGTATTTTCACCAAACAGAATATTAGAGGGATTCATAAATTTTATATATTTTTTCATCTAAATCAAAGAATTTGGTCAGTACTTCTACTGACAATAATTTATGTTATTATTAAAGCGTAATTTTAATTTGGTTGTTTGTAATGCTTATAAACTGAAGAAAATTAATTATTAATCTACGATTAATATTTTAGCTCTTAATTTATAATTGCTTAATCATTAATAAATATTTACAAATATATCTTCCTACTCTCTTTCAGAAACTCCTGTTATTGTCTATAATATTAGTTTCAGGATTAGTGATCCAAACTGTGAGATCACGCTCCTTAAAATTAGAAGATAATGATTTACATTCTAAAGGAAATGTCAGGAAGAAGAGAAAACTAGATGATGTTGACGTCATCAATCGCTTTGAACTGGACAGGGTCCCATCATTGCAAGATGCTTTTCGTAATCTACCCCCTTTCGAAAAAGACTGGATAAACTCTCCTCCCACGAACTTTACTTTCCCATTTTCACCCTCGGAGAAGCCCATCAACGATTCATCCGAATTTAAATTAGAGCTTTCCAAAGACGAAGAGCATGTTTTCAGCGGAAGGTACAGAGGTAATTCCGCTGTAAACTGGTGGTACAGCTTGGAATCTTATTCGAATGTAACTCATTTTAATTTCACAGACACAGGATCAGATGTGGACAATGGTCTTGAAGAAAGGACAGCCGTTACCAGAAAGCAAGATGAGGATCATGTAGTGAGTCGAGTTCCAGGACTCAGATCTGGAAGATGGTCGACATTGGATGAGGTGGTTCTTGAATCTCCGACTACTCCTGGTGTGACTGTAACTCTACCACCACAAGTGGAAACACCAAATGTAACAACAAGATATATTCTTTTGCAGTCTGGTAGAATAGTAGCCATTAATGTTACTTCTGTATCAAACGTATTTAAGTCAACATCTGGATCAGGCAGTGGTAGTAATCCTTCCCTTCCACCAGTATATTTTGGTGCTCGTATAAGAAAAAGCAATAGTTCGACTTCAAATAATGCAAATGAGATTAACAAAAGGCCCAATGTTGAATCTGCTGATGTTAAGCCATCTCTAATTTCAGGACCAAACCGGATCAATACACAAACGTTACCAGAAAGATTTCAAAATATTAGATATGATCTCTCAACTACAAAATCCCCAGTGTTAATACGTAATAATATTCTTACTCCTCCACCAGCATTAAGAAGAAGCACAGTAGCAGAACGATTACAAAATCCAAAGTTTGATTTTACGACCACCGGTTCTCCAAGTTCAAGACTATCTTCAGTTCTAACGGCTACTGTTGCTACAAATGTGGTTAAACCTGCAGTTGTCTATGAAGTAACTCGAACTAACTTTCAACTACCACCAGCAAAGTTGCAAAATTTAACTAACACAGTAACAACTAAATCTCCATCACTAATTTTCAGCACACCTCCACCAACTATCAGACCTCAAGTACTAACTGAGAGACTACAAAATTTAAGGATCGATCCTACAACCACAAAACCTCCAAAGATAGATGAAATGCTAAAAATTCAAGGAGTTGTTCTTTCTTCTCCACCTACAATCAGAACCAATATTGTTACAGAAACTCCAAAATCTTCAGAAAAAGAAATAGAATCGACAAAGAAACCAATCACGACATTGGCTCCAGCAAGAATATCTTTATCTCCAAAATTTCCAGAGATAAGTACTAACCCAGTTACCGAAACAGTTAAAATTACAAAAGCTGTTACTAAAAATGTTTTTGAAACAGCACCCACAAAAAAACCTTTTCTAGTAAATCGTCATACCGAAATTCTAACAACTCAAAGAATTAGGGATTTTCAACAAATTCCTACGAAGAACACCTCAATGCTCTCTTCAACAAGTATATCAACAACACCAACGCCGAAGTCTACAAGGGAAGAAGCTTTTTCCGCAGGAAAACCAACAACACGCCCTCCACCACTTTCTTATTCTCTCCCTCCCAGAAATATAATTGAAACAATTTTCGAAGTTTTCCAACCGGATGCCCCTGAACTGCCATTTTTAGAGGTCACGTTCGACTCTTTAAAGAAACAATCACCCACAGTAGTCCCTCCTGTAGAAAACTCTTCAGTTGAAAATAAGAGGACTAACAGAGAAAGAACAGGAAGACTAATCGAAAGTAATGTCGAATACGAGAAAGTTCGATCAACCAAGCCATCATTGGTTCATTATAATTTCAATCCATACCATCGAACTTCTGTAACATCGATACAAAATTCGCCAACAACAAAAGTGTTGACAACAACGTGGAGTCGAAATAGAGGTAAGCAATGAATTTTATACCGCCAAATTATAATCTTTATATTAAAGATATTTAAATACATTTTCAAGAAATGAGAGAAAAGAAAAGCTTTCAATCAAAAGAAAACGATTAAAATGCTTGAAAATTCAAATTTCTAATAATCTTAATGTTAAATAAGTAATCTTATTCTTCCTTTTCTTAATCGATACAAATAAATATCGTAAAAATCGGTACAAATAAATATCATATTTAAAAATATTTTTCGAAATTTTGACAGATAGAAGTATTAAATTTGCGTATATTTTATTGATAAAAAAATGAAACTAATGCGTTATGACGACAAATCTTTCTTATGTTAATTGCATGTGAATCGTGTAATAAAAAGACTGTTTTATTTTGCATGCAGAAATTCTGTATTGGGTTATGGTTACTAAATTATTGTCACTCATAAATCACTATAATAACTGTTATGAAGGAATATATCATTTTATTAATTTTAAAGATACGTGATGAATTATCTTTTGTTTTCTACAAGCTCTAACTATATAAAAGAAATATAGATCATGCTAGTTCTACAATATCATGAACATCTTAATATTTGACAGGAATTTTACCATTTATTTCAAGTAAAAATGATTTTATAAATGATATGGGCTTTGGGGTCGGATATAAAAATGATTTACAGACGATATAATTTTTGGGAGGTGTACACAAACTTATCAACTAAATAAACAACCCATTTTGTAAATAAAATATAAATAGCCTGAAGTAAAAAGTTGTAAGTCTTGAAAATAGTATCCGGTTCCCTTTCAAAACATGCCAAAATCGTGTAAACCGTCCAGAAACATGAGGTACGTCTGCCATCTTTAATAACAACAAATATTTTATATTTTACACTACTCTTTCTTTGTGTTTTTTTTTCTTTCTCACTGCATTTTATAACCACCGTATTTAGTGATGAATTGCTTTGGTAAGAAATTTTAATTTAATATTTGCTTTAACTTAATCTTTATATTTCCTCATCAAAATAATTTTAAACTTCAGATTTCGATAAAAATATAAATATTTGTTTAAAGGCTTTCTGCTCATTGTACTATGTATTTCCCTTATTTATATCTTTGTACAACAATTATATAACTGGAAAAAACAGCAGTATTTAAAAAGGGAGCAGTTAAAAATAATTCATTGCTTTTTAACCGAAATTTTAACTTAAAATGGAATAAAAATACAAGCATTTTATTAAAATATTTCTTTACAATGAATCTAATTCAACGTTTCAAAACAATTAGAATATTTATCACCAAAATCCCTGAAATAGCTGAAAAAAATTAAGGTGAAATACTTTAGCAACAATGCTAACGACTGTTTCACTTCAAAAATTAAATATATCTTAGAAAAATAAAATTAAAAACATTTTTAAAATTAATTAAATATACATAATTAAACTATAAAATATAAAAACAGTTTTAACTGAAAAAATAATTCTTTAACATTTAAGATTATAAGTTTATTATAACATTAACTTCGGCCACATTAAGTGACTAACCTTTGAATATAATTAAGCACTGTAGCTAAAATTCTAATTAAAAATTCAAAGACATAATTTTGGAGTGCATATTCTCACTCTTCGAAACCAATATGTGCCAAATTTGGTACCTCTAAGTTAATCGCTGTATTCAATAGAGGACTAGCTCTCACACCCACATATTCATCTTTTTTATTCGTACAGAAAGAAAAAGGTTGTATTCTTTAGTTCGATGCTGCATTATATTAAATATATATTATTTTACCATAAAAACTAGAAAGGAAATTTCATTAGTTAAAATTATAAACTCTTTGTCTAATTTCATTAGTGGCTTTACTGTGCATAAGACCAATTTTTAGACCAATGTTTATCACAAACTCTCGTATTCAAATAACCAGTCCCATTCCGTCCATAGGTCCATCAAGCGTTCAGGTGACGCCTCCAGTGAATAGCCTTGTTGAGAAAGGCGTCAAGCCAACTGAATCGGCTCCCAAATTGCAACATGATTTTGTACGAATCAATGCAGTAACATTTCCCACAATACAAACCCTAGCTCCTCCTTCTCCATTAGCAAACCCTGCCACTACTACACGCCGCCCCAGGTACAGAGGTAAGATGTGAACCGTATTGTGTTAAGTTATAAATCACTATTTCATGTGAGTATATAAACACTTCCCTAACAGAACTTTTTGAAAAAAAATTGCAAATAATCATCACGAACAAAATATGTAATTTGTTTACCGAACAAAATATGTAGGTTTGAAGTTCAATTTTTAATCTTTTGCTGGTGTAAAAGCCTTTAGGTTTAATATTAGTATACTATCCCGAATAATCTCGGGCAAATGAAGAAAAGTTAAATATTAGTCTAAGTATGATAGTTTTGAAAGAAGAGACAACACAAAGTGATACATGACATTCTGTCACCCTAATATCTAGTCTCTCAATTCATTATAAAAATATTTATTGAAAAACTAAAAAACAGTATGGATATCAATATTGAAATTCCTACCTGCGTTGGCAGCAAAGGTAAAACGAGCAGAAGCAGGTGGAAACTTCTTTTTTTGAATTTCCCACCCCTGACGAGCTGCCGACAAATCATTCAACTCCGAACCACTTGAACTATCGTATTTACTAAGGCTACATACAGAAGAATTTAATAATTTAATTTTAAGAATTAAGAATTTAAATTTTAGCCTTAATAACATTTTTCTTATTACTACTCACTGTCAACTGGAAATTTTTGGCATATACACTTTTTAACCATAGTAACATAAATTGCATTATCCAATGTGTATTATTTTTCTTACTAGAAAAGAAGTACTAAATAATTATTCCACCAAAAACTGAAAAAAAAGGTTAAAATGAAATCGGCTGTGCATATTTTCAATGTATCATGTCAGAACATCATTTCTTGAACGGCCAAGCACCACGTGCTCGTGCAAGTTAAATTATATTTTTATTCATTTTAATTGTTTCACTGAATGAGTCACTTTAGTATTGCCAACGACCCAAAAAACTTTGTCTCACATTTATTGTTTAAAAAAATTATCACATTTTCTATTTATTTCATTTTATATAATCAGGTGCTCAAAATGACATTTTTTAAGGTTTTATTTGCTATAGTCATTAACCTTTTTTAAAAAATCAGAGCTTTTGTAAATGTAATGGCAACAGGTTATTAAAAACTGATTTTTTTTGAGATGCTCGAGCAGAATAAAGTTTCACTTCATCGTCCACATATTTCGTTGACGAAAAAAACCTCATCCCAAAAACCACATCATGTTCTGACATGATAATAAAAATTAGTCTTCGAACAATCACGAGAAATTATCTTGGATATACACTTTTTTACGAAGTTGTAATTATGAAATGTTGAGTTTGTCCCAATATTTTAGATAATTTCGGCATCTTCTAATTTATGGCTTAAAATCTGGCTGAAAAAAAAACATTAAAATATCAAAATCAATTTAAAAACAATTACCGACATTTTTAAATGCTACTTTAAAATTGATGGCTCATGTTATTTCGTTAGAATATGAGTGACTATAATAAAACTTAAAAATAATATGGGAATAAAAACCTTCATAGTCTTAATAATTTTCATCAGCATATCAAAAGCTTGATACTCCAAAAAGCCTCAAACTGTTCTTCCAGGCCTTTCATTCGTTACAAACAAGCCAACTCCTCTTCCCAAGACAGTGTCTCCATCCCCTCTCGCAGCCACCACCAGTAGAAAACCCCGACAAAACCAGGGATTTCATCTTCGGAATTCCATCGGCTTTCAGACGATTCCACCAGCAGCGTTTTCGGACAGACGATCTTTGCCCGGATCGACCACTCAAACGCCAGACATCAAAGCCTTTACCGAAGAAGAAATGAGAATGGACCAAATATTCCGTTTCGAGCCCACCCGAAAGAACGCAGTAAGGGCAGATCAGCTTCAAAATCTTCCAACTCCTGGTAATAAATAAAAAATTTCCACATTTTTATATGATAATGTCATGGAATGTTATGTCCTTCTTCTTGGACTCATATGTAATCGGGGAAGAAAAACATTTAGCGATGGAGAATAAACACACAACTTTATCGCTAAAGAACCATAAATTTAATTAATAACATTGAAAGTGCTTTTACCACTTGTAGAAATAATATGGGTATAATCCTAGTATACGGTACCCCTTGATTTGGCAACTTAATACCGCGAATCGTGACGTCATTTCTGCCACGGATGCTCGTTTGCTGGTTGCCTAAGCTATGGTTCTTGTTGAGTTGTTCAGATGTTTGGCGTCGTTTTTCAAAATGGCGCCAAAGGGGTACTGTATACTAGGATTTAACCGCAACATGCACTACACATCTATGATTAATCAAATACAAAGCTTGAACTACAGCAAGATTAAATATAAATGGTAACATTCTAGTTGTTTCATCCGACATTTATTTTGAATCATCCTCTTCGTCGCCGTTGCCAACACCACAAGTAGAAAGTAGATGAGCTGAAGAATTTGAGCTCCTCTTGCCAACATCACAAACGTTTTTTCTGCTGGTTTTTGATATTTAGATCTTCTGCATCAAAATAGATTCATGATCTGATTAATAACTTAAAATCAAACTTATAATCAAAATAAGGTAATCTACGTTATGAACTATCTGTCAGTATTTTGCTAAAATTTATTCACAGAACTACAGTTTAATTTTAAATTTCTTTACCTTTTTTTCATGATGTACCTCTTGCCTTCTCTAATATTCGAATTTATTAAACAATTTGTTTTAATAAATTCGTTTCTGTATTGTTTTTCAACGAATAAACTAATATAAATATTTTTTTAAACCAACAAGAGCTAATAAACTAATTTGATCTAAGATAAAATCATGAAGTTAAGAGTAATTTTTTTATATACTCGCTCTCAAATATTAAATCCTTCCCTTAAAAGTAAAAATTTACGAAAACCATGATTTACAGTAGGTTCCAAATTTTGCTATGAAAAAACTGGGAATGTATAAGATGCTTAAAAAAACAATTAAAAGTAAGAAACTTTCTTAAATTAGGAGTGATACTTTCTTAAATTAAATAAAAGTGAATGATTTTTTAAATGAGTAAATTTTTACGTCAATATTCAATTTTTGTAAAAGATTAATCAATCTTATTTTCAGCAAATTTAAGAAATAAGTAATGGATTAGTATTTTTTTAAAAAAAGCATTTTTCTTTCGCATTTTAAAAATTAGTATTTAAAGAAAAATTGTGACTTTTTGTTTATCTCTCTTAAAGAAATTAACTAGGCCGGGATGGCCTGGTTGGTAGAGCGTTGGACTCGTACTCCTCAGGTTACGGGTTTTAAGCTCACCTGCCAAAAGAATCCCCGAGTGTTTGGCTACTGGCTCTCGTTAAATCTGTTCGTGGTCGCAAAGTTCTCCATGTCGAGAGTAATACCACTGGGAGTGCTGGGTCAGAGATGATCGTTCTCTGCTCTAGGTCTAAATTACGATCTGAGATGAGTGAATGAATTTGCATGAATGAAGTCCGCCCCCAAAAAGGGGTAAGTCGTGTGTAGCTAAGTCGGCCCTAGATGGCGCTACTTGTAAAACAAAGAGACGTTTTCCTTAGGCTTAAAATCTGCTGATCGTATCAACGGGGGCTTGTCCACGGCAAGTGCCATTAGTCACAACACACACAAATTAACCTTCTCATTTATAAGAGAGATAAAAGGCATTTTTATCCTACTTTATATTTGTGTCATAATTGGAATCTAAAACTTAGCAATATACAATGCACGAATGTTACGATAATTTTTAAAAGTCATTAAAACCAGTTCCTGAAAGAACTGAGAATCATTTATCGGTAGAAAAATCTTTGATTATTTATGGGGTATTCTTTTAGGTGTTACTCCAGCCTACACTATCCAGTGGTTTCGTCCAACAACAAAAAAAGCAAAGCTTACATCAACAAAACCAACTGTGCCCAGGGTCGCCCCTTCGTCCAGATCTCCTAGAAGATTAGAAGACAGGGCTCGCTCCATACCTAATTTCCCACCAAAAGAAACCAGCACACGAGACAGAAATTCGCAACGTCAACGCTCGCAACTTGTGACTGAGGCAGAACCGAATAAGGGTGCTTCAACATCCACAGCGAAACCTTTCAGAGTTTATTACTTCGAGCCTAAAAGGAAAAAACAGAAACAAAATGATACGATTACTGAACCACTCAGAAACCCCAGAAACCGAATTGCAAGTAAGTGAAGTAGTGACATCATATTTACGTTTCTCAGTTGGATTAAGCATTATTTTTAAAAGCAATGATAATCTTCAAAACAAAATTTCCAATAAAATTTAAGATCTGGTGGCGATTAAATGTAATAACACAATAAAAATAAAAATCCTGTATTCTAATCTTGAGTTTATGTGGCAATTTCTAGATAGTAAATATCAAAATATTCTTCTTTTTTAAGAAATTCTCTTAAAAAGGAAATACGTTGTATTCTTGTATCTAAGATAAAGTCATGTTTTAAATTAATTATCTACATTTTCATTCATTTAACACAATGCTTCTTATAATAATAATCAGTTCATAATTTTTTAATATTTCTCACACATAAATATATTTTCAATAATATTCTTTAACCCATTCGCTGCATACCCCGAATATACTCGTGGTTGCCCATTGTCAGCACGAATATACTCGTGATATTTTCAATATATTATAACTTTCAACTTGTCAAACTTTTTATGGCCACAAACATGAATATACAAGTGTAAAAACTTGACAAAAAGTTACGAATAAATTGTTTTTACAAAAATTCCACTTTATTTAATCCGTTCACTGCCAAGCCTAAATTGTATGAGATTATTGTAATTGCCGACCACGGATATACTCGTGTTGGATTTTTATACATGTAAATGATTATTTATGACAAAATATGTGTATTTATTTTGAAATAATGAAACTTAGATAAATAATAACACTTTAAAACAGAAATGGCAATAAGAATAACCTCATACAATTTAGGCTTGGCAGCGAATAGGTTAAAGAAAATTATAATATTAAATTTTTCAAAACTATTTACTTTATGTATTGAAAATTTGACATTCTTTGAAAAGCGCATTATGATTTCGTCAAATAATTACAGTTACACATTTATTTCCGAAAATATTTGATATTTATTTACTTCTTTACATGTAAGTAATAACAATGCTTGAAACTGTCCAAACTTCTACAATTTTAAACTGATATCGAGGTGATACTAGTTTTTTTTAATGTATATTTGGTATTTTTTATGTATAGTTGATATCTTGAAATCTTGAAACTTTCGCATTAACTTGTATTAATTTTTCAGTATTAAAGATGCACGAAACTGTTCTTGGTTTTACCTCAAATATCTACTTAATACAAGAAGATAAAGGCATAATTTTGCTCTACCAATTATTAAAAAGCAAAATGAAGCTTTTTACATAAAAAAATTTCAATAAATAAACTGCAAATTCACTATAAAATTACATACTTAGATATAGAAATAATTAATTCTATTAGATCTCTGTGTATGTTAATGTCGAATCAGAAGTTTAAATAATTTCGTAATTTTTTTATTCTTTTCATTTTATCTATTATTCCAATATAATTCCTCAAATTCAGTGTGTTTGATTTAAAAAGGAAAGATATCACTATATTTTGAAAATATCTGTACAGATTTTGCTTTGGGAATTTTAGCTGATATTAATAACCCAGTATCATCTTTTATGAGTATAACAACATTTTTATAGCATAGATGTATTACAGTTTTTTGATATTTTTATACAGCTGAACGTGTGCAAGCAACAACAAGCAATCCTCCTTGGAGAGCCCGTGTGGACCATCCTCAGCGTGCCCCAAGAGTTTTGAGCGAATCCCCTAGAAGAAATCAGCCTCCAGTTGCCAGATCTGCTACTCCATCAGTGCCTCTTCAAGGCCCCCCTAGTGTGTCCAACAGTCAAGACCGTTCCAGAAGAGGTCGGGCCAGAGTCATCAATCTTCAATCAACCCCAAGTTCGACAATTCAAGTAGTGCCCTCATTCCAACCACCCAGTAAAAAACCGTGGTACAGTCCCTTCATCAGACATCAGCCCAACGTTGGTACCACTGTTCTGTCACCAAATAACAACAGGGTGACCGCTACACCATCAACTGCCCGTTCTACCAAAGCAATCCCTGTTGAGAGTTTCCCTCTTCCACCGGGAGATTCTTTTGAAGAAGTTATTTTCCAACCTTTGGAGATAAGAAGGATAAATTAGAAAAAAAAAATATTTTTCCAATTGTAATGAGGTGTAGGTTAAAGAAGAAGTCACAATAACAGAAATCTGTGAATAGTGAGTCAGATAAAAAAATGGCTATGGGTTATTAAGTGTGAATAAATGAACCAAAGAACTTAAAACATCTTTTTGACAATCTGGAGTAAGGAAAATAATATGTGATAAGGTGTAACATTAGAGACTTTTTTTATGCTTTACAGATTTTTACGACAAGAGCTAAAGCAAGATTTTTTTGTGGTATAGATCCATGACTTAAAAATTTGCATTGGATTATTCAATGAATGTCACGAGATTGATGACACTTAAGACAGTTTTGTGAAAACAGATTGGGAAGAAATGTGACAAAAGGATATGTCAGAAAGATTCTTCATGTTTTGCAAAATCGAACAAGTACTACAAAAAAACCCAGAAAAAATGCAACATTTGTCGAAAGGAAATCGTGTTGAGAAGTGAAAGTAAACAATATTGAACTTTGCGGGCTTTAAAGCTCTTTTGGTTATTTGTGCAGTTGAGTGTATTTTTAACTCAAGCTTAATTTATCTTTGAAAAATCAATTCTTTTGTGATTTCTAACTCAAGCTTAATTTATCTTTGCAAAATCAATTTTCAGTGGATTTTGAAATCAAGCCTAATTTATCTTTGTAAAATCAATTCTTCTGTGGATTTCCAAATCAAGCCTAATTTATCTTTGTAAAATCATTTCTTCTGTGAATTTTTAACTCAAGCTTAATTTATCTTTGTAAAATCAATTCTTTTGGGGATTTTGAACTCAAGCTTAATTTATCTGTGTAAAATCAATTCTTTTGTGGATTTTTAATTCAAGCTTAATTTATTTTTGTAAAATCAATTCTTTTGGAATTTTTAATAGACTAAATAATATTATATTTTCATGTGATTTAATGTATATTCTAAGAAGATGCATTTTATTTCAATGTAATAATTTGTGCTTTGAATCAAATCTTTTTTTTTTGGTATCAAATACCTTGACGTGTATTCTATGAGTTAGAATCATGATCAAGGTGATTCACTTAAAATATGTGTTTTAAAATAAATGAGACATTACAAAAGCCATGGGATGAAGGATCTCATGTTAACATCTGTATTTTATTGAATATATTTTATACTTTCAGAAATCACATGAAATTGAGGACGATTTTGTACAAAGAAAGATTTTAAAACTATCAATTCAAAATATGAAGTTACTAAAAATATTTAAAAAATTATTTTATTTCAATTTATTATTAAGAAGTTTTATATACTTTAACATCGAATCACGTAAAATTGAAAGGAAAACGGAGAACTGAAAGACGAAAAGAAATGTTTTCAACGTTTTTCAAAAAGCTCAAAATTTAAATGTGCTTTTAGAGAGAAATTTTTTTGAAAGAAAATGCAAAGAAAATTTCACCTTTGAAATTATAATACAAATGTTAAGTTTTGTAGCTCTTCATAAAAGTTTTAGAAACTTTCATCTTAATGTGAACTTATTAAGTTGGGGGAAATGTTATGTAAATTTAGAATTTAATATTAATTATAAATAATTAAAATTAATAATAAACCCTAAAATAATAAAATAAACATGAGGATAGTAAAATAATTATATTTAACAAGAAATATTTTCATAAATTCATCAACCTTTCAAGATATGTGGTGTCATGAGGTTTATAGGAATTATGGAAATGTAATCACATTTCACAATCTTCTTCTTTTCTTTTTGTAAATAAGAGTATTAAAAACATTCGTTACATCAAGACAATGATGATTCAATATGAACTTTTGGCTCTGATATTGTCTGCTAAAATAATTAAATATACATACATTTGCTATATAATTAATATAATTTAAAATAATTTTGGAATCTACTGGATCAGAACGAAATTTTCCCATTCCTCACATATCTAATGTGTTAAAAATAATTATGAATTAATAAATAAAGTTATAAGTAAACTATTTTAGTTTTCATCATTAAAAAATAGACCCGGTTATTGAAATAGAAAATTGGTAAATTAAAAAAATTACGAAATTTCAAAACTTTGAAACTTTGTATTTTTATTTTCATAAGTGTTAAATAAGTATTTCTTCAAGAAAATCTTTTAATTTTTTATATTCTACAATATTTCTTTTTATAACAAAAATTTCTCAAATACAGAAAATAATTCTTTTATAAACTTTTCTACCATATTATGCATGTAATGTAATAATTATAATTTATTATTTATTTTAGTTTATTAAATATTTACTATAATTTAAAAATATTTTTATTCTAGACATAGTGTTTACCAATTTGTTATAAGTAGTAGTTTAGATAGAAAAAAAAGCAAACAGTAATAATTACTTGTTGTAAAAATGCGTATAAAGAAATCGCACTTTAATAAATTATGATCTCATTGCTAACTGCGAACACAAAGCTGTACTTATATACGATATCCACAGAAAAACATAAGCGTTGCTATGACAAAATTTAAAGCAACCAATCATTAGCGATTGTTTTTTTTTTATAATAAAACGCGAATAAATCCTTAGGAGGGTGTTTAAACCCTGGTGATAATTTTATGAAGCAAGAATGTATTGTTAGAAAAATTGAAAAATTTTGAGTTTTGTTAATTGAATGTTTTCTGTTATAAGGCAACGGCAAATTCAAGTGAGAAGGATATGACATTTACCGTACTTTCACTTTTAGAACTTGGGACATCAAAGACCTAAAATACATACATTTATCTTTATAGTATGACATTTATTTTGGTTATTCTAAAGTTATCAGCATAAAATATACTATAAAAAGCAATGCAGAAACTTGCATTGATTTTACATAATGACAAATTTTAAACATAGTCATCAAGTCTTGCTGGATATATTCATATCTGAAATCAGAAAAAAAGAAGCCGGAAATTTCTTACATTCATGTAATGAATGCGAATAATACTTATTATTTTACTGGAATTATTTCTCCACAAAAGTTTTTTCGGTCTATAAATAATAAAGGGTTTCAAGCATAAATATATTTTAAAAATTGAATTCTGCCGTCATTTGCTGGGTATATTTTCAAACTTTGAAACAACTTAATAATAACTTATTTGAAAAGTCTTTTCTCTTAGAAATTCATAAATTTCAGAGACAATTTGGTGACATTTATTCTTCAACTTTTAAATCAGATTTCCTTCCTAAAATACGGATAGGAGTTCTCAGTGGCCTGACTATGAATTTTCTCTTAAGTAAGACAGCAAAGATAACAGCTTTATTTTTCGGTATTGTAGGAGTGTATTTGCAAGGCCCTTTAATTGATTCGAAGTTTAAATACGTTTCCAAATTCATATCATTAACTGCAATTATTTGCAACTTTGTAAAAATAGTATTCGACTTGGCTGCTTTTCTCACCAACTTAAGCGAAGGCACAAAGGACTTAACTCTTATTATAATGCTTTTATGCTTTGGTTCTTTGCTGTATAGTCAAATTGTGAAATGCTCAAATAACTTCTCGGAAGTTTTCCAAATACTAGGAACATTGGAGAGATATGCTGATATGAAGAATATTGAAAGACGAGTCAAGCTATTTTGTAGCGTAAATATGATCTTTATTCCATTAGGCTTAGCAAATGATATTTATGTGTTGAAAAAGTTGCCTTTTATTATCGACATGATACTGGACATTTTCGCCTTAAAAGACCATCGGTATGGCTCGTATTTCCACACAATACTGCTGATAATTCATTGCTGTTGGAACCTCGTGGTATTTTCTTCTGCGTCTGCTTTCGTTTTGTTCTATTCCACTATATGCATACTCTTTGAGAACGCTTGTAAGAAAATTCACAAACACATCGACATGGCGGACTTCGAATCTGCTTTAAAACTGCATAATACCATTACAAAACTTTTGATATTGATTGACAAGAAAGTTAATTTTGTGTTCCTTTTATGCTTTCTCTTTTTTGAGTCGGTAATTCTGCGGACAAGTTACACCATCATCTTTGCCGGCACCAAGTATCATGAATGTGCTTTGCTGTTGTCCAGCGTCCATGTTTTGATTCTCTTTTTCGTCATGGTTGGATGCGCTGTGAAGATGAATGGTGCTGGCGTGTCCGTCAATATGAAGATCTCGTCTCTCCCTATAGGAAATTCCGATTCGATCTCTTTGCCTCTGATGGACAAGGCAGCCAATACCGAAATCGCCATGACTTTATGGGGAATGGTTTCAGTGACGAAAACATTCGCTTTTACTTCTCTTGCATTTGTGGCATCATGTATATTTGTAATTGGTTCCTTAAAGGCTCGTTGATGGGTTTATTCCAATGCTATGAATTATTTAACGTTACATGATATCTTAAAAGCACTAATAATTCGGTACTTTTTCTTTAACCGAGCGCAAAAGAAAAATTTCCAAAAAATTTAGCGGAATTCTGCATTATTTGGCGATTTTTCGCTTTAAAAGCGCTGTAAGAAATTTGGCGCAATTCTACATTATTTGGTGCCCGTCTAACAGAAAAATACAAATAATGCAATATGAAATGACTCATCATGAAAAAAAAGATATATAGACCAGAAGTATAAGAACTTATCAAAGTATTGGGAAAATATGCATCAAAAATATATTAAAGGTTTCCTTGTTTAATCTCAGTTATTGAAACAGATCAATAAAAAATTTTGTATATAAGAATGAATTCAGAATTATTTAGACAGTTGATATTTACTGGAGGGAATATAATGTTGATAACAGATTATGAAAACATTATCAAAGAAAAGACTTTAATAACATTCTTTGTTATGTGTCCTTAGTGACATTAATGTGTACAAATCATGAAATAGAGTTTTTTAGATATGACTATGAAACATATTTTGTTCACGTTAAATGAAAAATTATTGCGATAAATACTTTCCCACATAGAAAATGCGAAAAAAATCAAATATTTATTTTAAATTATTGGAGAACAAAACGTATTTGTTTTGTTTGTATTTCTTGGGATCAATTTAAGCAAAAAAGGAGAAAAATACGAATTTTTTCCATTAAAATAACATATTTTATTTCAAAATAAGCGCATCTCTGAATTAATTTGAAGTTTTTTTTTCTTTTTAAATTTATTAAAATACATTTTACAATACGCATGGAATAGAAAATACTATAAAGATTAGGTGAAATTGTAAAGAATAGTTTTATTTCTAAAGGTAAAGTTTCTTATTCAAACTGTCCTATTGATAAATAACAGTTAATTTTTAAAGGGTGATATCTGCCTATGAACAAATCTTCTACAAATAAACAGCATGCCTCAAAAGAATTTGTTATACATAGAAGATCTTTTAAATAAGAAACTGTGCCAGTTATGCTATACTGTTAAATAGAATTTGAAAATGTATTTTAAAGTTGAATCAATCAATAAAATGTATACTCAAAATTTGGTGCAGTTTTTTAATAGTTATTTATAAAGTTTCCAGTATATTTTAAAATCAAAACATTTTCATTTTGTAAATAAAACAGAAACAGACATGATCGAATTACTTTTTGCAAAGATACCTGAGATACGGAGATACTTATCAGTGAGAACAGTTCAGGTATATTCCTTAATAACACAAGAACTCATAACATTAACTGCTAAGCCTCATGGTATCTTTTACATAACGTATAAGATATGAACTTCTTGCTTAAGGAAAGCGATGGAACCTAAAATTCCGATTCTATATGAGAAATTGTTGGTTAGGATTCTATATGTAAAAAGGCAAATTCCAATAATAATAATAATAATAAATGTGCATCTATCTATACTTTGTTTGTTAGCACTTAAAAAATACAAAATTTCGCGTAAATTTTAAAATATAAGAATATATAAAATGAAAAAAAATTCGTTAATTTCAATTAAATAAAAATTAATCAAAATGTCAACGTTTTTGATGAAAATTACAATAGTATTATCACACAAAAAATTAACTAAAAAATCTAAAAGAATTATCTTTTTTAATTGTCTGAAATATGTTTCTCAATTTTTATTATTTTTGAACATGTTTTTTTTTCGTAATTTTTAATTATGCTTTTCAATGCTGTAATAAGATTTAAACCGTTTACATTGTATCTATATTATTTAATAATATAATAATTAAAGACAAAATTTTAATTTTATTTATTGAGAATATTATAATGATTTTTAATTCCTTATTTTAAATCATGAAATACTTCTTGGGATATTTTAATTATTTGAATTCCTTGAAACAAAAAGTAATATATTTGATAATTTACTTTCTATTCTTTAATTTTGTATTAGCATTTTCAATGCAATTAACATACTGTTAGGCATTTTTTCATAATGGAAATAAACCACTGCAAACCATTTTAGTGTTAAGATTAACCACATTTTACAGGGAAAATAAGAAAATGAATTTACAGCATTGCAAAAAATAAGATAAGTTCATAATAATCAGAACATGCATATGCTTACTAAAATAACACGACTTGAATAACTGTTATAATTGAATGTTCAAAATTGCTTTGTTGAGGGAGCAATGGATATTACAATTTGTATTTACTATTTTATTAAATTTAAACATAACTAATATTCTCTCTGAATTAGACCATCGAACACGCGACAGTACTTCAATACATTAATAAGTTATAATATCTTGAAACATGAATTAATCATTTCTAGGGCCATGGGTAGTATATTTCCCACCAAATTAATAAACCTTTTTATGACGTTCTGTAAGTAGGTATAAATTCTGAGAAATTGTTAAATAAGCAGAAACATATTCACCAGTTTCTTATTTCATACAAAAAGATGTGTCTTGATTTGTTACTTAATTATTAATAAACAATTTAATTAATTAATCAAATTATAATAATCTAGTAAACTAAATAAATCATTTTTCTTAATCCACTCTGAATTCTAAAAATAATATGGCATATTACAAAAAAATGCTGTAAGCAAAATTTTGCATTCAATTGATATATTCGAAATACAATTACCAACTGATGTAAGGCATATGAACATTCATCCTTTAACCTCACTTATTATACGAAATTTATTACGTGTACAGTACACTTTCGATTATCCAGTTCGCGACTATCCGTCTTCCGCACTATCCGGTCTAATTTTCTTTTTTCGACATTAAATGACGAGGGCAAGGCGTTGCCTTGGCAACACAGCTACTACATTGCAAGCGGGCTTCTGCTACGATCCTAAGTGACATATGCAAGATACAAGTTGTGACAGGAAAAAACTCAGTGTAAATCTCGTTGTTAATTGTTTCGTCAGCGTATAACGAACCTCAATTGCTGCCACTGTTCCTGATTATAACTGCACAGCACTTAGTATTCGTAAACTGTTCTTGGAGTATGCTTAGTGCTTTTTTAAGTGAACCATAGTGAAAATACTTGACACGTGCAGTGCAGAATATAAACTTTCAGTAAAGCGCCTTCTGTCTTAACTCGACACGTTACAGGCAATTGCGTCCATGACTCACCAAACAACGGCCACTATCGCATTCTAAGTGGCTTGAGATAAATGGAGGGCTTTAGTACACAATAAGAGGGAAATGTCGCAAGTGAAGGTTGCGATACGAACCTATGACGCTAGGGCCGGTAGCCGAGGAACATGACCACTACACCAAAAGTTGACTTAAGTATCGTATATGTTATCTGGCTTCTAAGGCTAGCGTCACAGTACTCCCCCACCAGTGAGTCGGAGGAGAGACAAACGATTTTGATAGCGTCAAGCGTGTGAGTTCATTGGTGCGTCGAGTGAGACGGCTTCGTATTTGATTGCTGCGTCGGGTGAGTGACGACTTTTTTGGCTGGTAGATGGCGCCACGACATATCAGAAAGTTACGATTGTGAAGGTCACCAATGTGACGAGTGAAGGTCGCGATACGAATCTGTGATGCTAGGGCTGGTAGTCGTGTAACAGGACCACTACACCAAAAGTCGACTTCAGTATCGTAGATGTTATCTGGCTTATAAGGCTAGCACCACAGGAGAAACTATACATTATAATAGTGAGTTTTGTTATAAAAACTTTGTCTTCTGGCATTGGCGGACAAAGAAATTAGTTCATAGAACTCCGG
Organism: Argiope argentata; assembly: GCA_026289955.1. Lineage (NCBI taxonomy): Eukaryota > Metazoa > Arthropoda > Arachnida > Araneae > Araneidae > Argiope > Argiope argentata. The sequence goes on from JAOUZG010005735.1 coordinate 13,400,327, forward strand.
CTTTTTTGATAACAAAAGATATGTCATATAACGGAAATCTGTTGCATTAGACTGGATATTCGGTTTAGTTGTATCTACGTACCATCGTAAAGCAACACTAGGACTGTTTTAAGATGGACCTATTAATATTGAACCGTGGTCAGATAATGACGATGGCACTTGAGCTGGCACCTCCCTCTCTGCACCATATCAACGGGAGTACGTTTGTCCTAACGAAATTAACGTGGAACATGTCCCCTTGCACAATGGCTCAGCGATGAAATCGGGTTTCGAACATGAAACCCTACTGCTCACATGCTAAGACTTGATCACCAGGCTACCACTGCCCGTCTAAATATTCGGAAGTGTACTGTAAATATAATGTCAATATAATTTAATATTTTGAAGCAGCCTTTAATGTCAGGTATATTTTCTGACAGGTAAAAACTTTAATGTAACAATCATGCTTTATTAAAAAAAAGTAGAAAAGTTTTTATTCTTTAAAATTTAAGAGATCATATTCTTTCTTATAATTGACATTTAAAAATGTTTTTTTTTATTTTAAGAAAAATAATTTGTCGATTATACGTCATTTTGGTGAAAAACCTCAAAAAGAATTGAAATTAAAAATCATAAACTTCTTTACTATTGAAACATATTACATATTTGTAATTGACTTTATTGCTCGAATTACAGTTTTTTTTTTTCATTCATTAATTTTCTATAAGCAGTCCCCAGGAAAAAAAGGATTGCGAATTTTTTCTTGTAAAAGCAAATATTTTACTAACAATATTTCCCCAATTGAAACAAAATTTGCTTGTTTAAAATGATCTAAATTCCCTCATTCAAAAGCATAAATTATTTCTGGTGCCATGTTTTCATAAAATAGCTTCTTTTAAAACTTTGCGTATTAAAATAATTGAAATCTCTGAATTTCTTACTAATTTCCTTCTCAGGCAAAAATATTTTTAATTACATTAAATCGTCTTATTATGTAGTTTCTTGTACTTTCTGTACTGCTTGAAAATATATATGATGGTTATTTAAATTTATTTAATATTTAGTTTCAATCTTATATTAAAGTATTGGATGTTAAAATTCTAATAAAAAGTGCATATCATCGCTTGATCTTTTTTTCCAAAAAAATTTATTTAAAATGTGTTTCTTACGTAGTTTTGACAATGTAATAAATTAAAATTTAAAAATATATATTTAAAAATTTGATGGCCTCTCTGGTTCAAAATTGTTTAAAATACTTTATAATAATTGTCTTCTGTTAAACACATATATAAAATACTATTTTAATTTGAAAGTATGTATAAAGATTTTGATTATAATAATAAATAAGGAATATGAAGCAATACGCGTTATAAAAATGTAAAACATAAAAGATATATCACACCTTAGTCTCCAATTTTATGTGATATAAATCTATGTAATTGTGTAGCAAAGAAATACACAAAATAAGAGGTATCATGAAAAACTGTAATTTTTCTTACATTTATTAAATAAATAACGTACATTGTTCCACAATCAAAAATAAATATGCTTAAAGCGAATAATACAGCATCAAAGCAAACGAGTACAGTGAATGTTGTTGTGTTTGATAAACTACACTAATTCATCAAACAGACGCAATATATTCTTGCTGATTAAGAAAGCGATTGCATATTGTTTGAAATATGGATGGGTTACATGCAGTTTACTTTCAAAGACATCACAAAGTAACGATTCTTAACCACTGTAACTATGAAATGATAAAAATTAAAGTAATGCTTATAAGGTTACGATTATCATTACATTTTAATTGCGGGTTTATTAAATTGTACCGTCCTGCAGTACTAGGGAAATTAACTGTATTTAAGGCACTCCAAGAAGAATTTTATTAATTTATTCCATTATTCCAGAATTCCATTTTATATTAAAGATATTTCGCTTGAAATGCTTTTGGAATTCATATTCATTTCAAAAGGGTTTTTTTTACTTAGATTTGATTCAACTTATTCTGGTTACATATCAAATATCGAACTTCGTTTTTGGAAATTCTAATATTTACTGTATTATTTCTCAGTGCCTAATCCTTCACGTTATAGATTTAAGTATTCCAGAATGGGATGATATGAAAAATTGATTTTCCCATCCTCAGAGGAATCTTCTGGGCTGTCTTCAGGCACCTTCTGCTCGGTGAACGTTTCTATTTTAAAAGCGTGAACTTCACCCTCTTCAGACTTTTCGACCGCCATCAAGTCTTCGTCCTCTACAACGCGCTTATTGGATCCTTTTGGAACAGGCATTGGCTTCAATATGGGTTTCAGGACACCTTCCGAATTCGCCTGATCCGAGAACTGAGGCGCAACGGGAACTAAACTGGCTTCGGATATCTGTATCTTCTCGCCAGTACCAGTTGATGGATGATACATACCTGGCCTGATTTTATAGGCTTTTACCTCATGAACAGAAGAACCGCCAAAGAGGGACTGAGGATTGGATTCCGTTAGACGAACAACTGTCTTGCCCGGAGATCCTTCCTTGGTAAGGCTGAAGACTTTGGTTGAAGATTCAGTTGGCGAGATTTTGATTATCTTGGCTTGAGCGTTGGAAGGCATGCCAAAAAGATGTTTCTGGTCAGATGTGGCAGCACTCACCACTGGTCTGCGAGCGATGACCATTGGGAGTGGAGGTGGTGGGGGAAGAGGAACTGAAATAGGGACCGGGTGGCTAGCGAATCCTCCCGAATTGTATCGATCTGCAGGTTGTCGGACACGTTGTCGTCGGACTGGAATGTCATCTTCATCGTCTTCCAAAAGCTGTTTTAACACCTGTTTATAAAGAGAAGAAATGACTAATTAAACAAATATTTGTATTTATCAAAGATTGAACTTTTCGGATTGTTTTAATGTTAAGCAGTCAATAATGTTAAATTAATATAAAATGTTTTGAAACCAAATGTACATAAAAATTTTATTACAACTTAGATTGCCAGCTAAGACCTAGAATAATTATTCAAGAAAACTAATTATTCCAGTTAATAATTATCAATTAATTACACTACTGATTATATCATCTTGTAATAAGTTAGACAGAAGAAAAGGAAATCTATTTTTTTTGAGTTTATTAATGTATGAAATGAATGCTGAATAAATAAAATGCTATCTGACGATACCTAGATTCCCAGAAGTTGAAATTTCAAGCGTTTAAATAAACCATTCATTTAAAATAAATTAGTTCGAAATTATAATTTATAGTAAATTTATTTGGATATTCGTAAAGGAGTGGTCATATTATTCTGGAGTCACAAGCATAAATTATAAAAATGATGAAGTGTTCCTTAATAATAAGCAAAGAAAATAAATTTAATTTAAATAGAAAATTAAATAATAAAATTTTAAAAAATGACTTTGAAATTAGCTTCATGCTGTAAAATTTCAAAAAAAAATCCAGGATAAACAAGTTTTTCAAGTAAAATTAAAAAGTAGATGTCACTGGGAATAGGATCCAGAAATCCAATTTTCGTTTTACTTTCTCGTATACAAAGTATTAAAAAACATTCTAATCACCAAAAAAATTAGAACTCAATTTTTAATGCAATTTTTACGTTTTAGATCACCTTGAGTTCGAAAAATGTATTTTGGAAAACATCTGTCGGACTGTTTATGACAAAGATAATTTGAAACTGCTTTGAGCTGGACGTATAAAATTTGGTGTGTGATCTTGACTTCTAATATGTAACTTTTTATTAAATTTTGTAAACTCCACTAAAGTGAAATCATTCTTTACAGTTGTTCGAATCTAAACAAATAATTACAAAATGAAAAGAGTTGAATAAATAAAATTCTGCTTATAGATTTACACTGTCAACTAATATCAAATCCAAAAGGGATTTGGCCTTATATTGGTCTCTTTAATAAACAAACTTGAATTTGATAAATGATGAATGAATGAAACAAAATCGAATTTGATCTGTGGTTGTTTTTACAAAAAGGCTTAAGACTAATAATATAAACAGTGATCGTTATTAAAACTCTCCACCTATATATATATATATATATATGTGTGTGTGTGTGTGTGTGTG